>QPGU01000154.1:0-19950 GCA_004135705.1 Alloteropsis semialata | reverse complement strand
TTGCATATGAAGGTAAACCAAATAGATATGAGTTAAGTGTAAGGTTGATCTCATCCGGAAGCGTAGGCAAAGATAACATAACCAAGGTTAACGAAGGCCTAATCGTCTCTAGGTACAGCTCTTAGTCAAAAGGCGATCAAAACAATAGATTGCATCTCTACCAAAGGTACCCGAGTCTTCTCTCCGAAAGGCGGCTCACAAGTGGCCTACTTTCCAATTGTCACCACCGCGAGGTGCATGCCAACGCCTAAGGTTTCCCAAAGCTTTACCCAACCAACTAGCAAGCGCTCGACGAGCTTCCTCTTGTAGTGGCTTGTGACAACTCTCATCGTACTCGCCATTGATCCACTCAACATCACGTCGTCGCTAGAACTTTTCCCTCCGTCATGCTCTCACCACACCGGGGTAATCGACGGACTAGCTAGAACGCGCTACTTCAATGTATCCGCAAGATATGGACTAATCACCATGATTAGATCTAATCTTACTAAGAACATATGACGATCGTACATATGAATATAAAGCATCAAAGAAGTAGACCAAGGTTGAGACAACTAGAATAGAGATTAGATTGATATCACCATCGTGTGTGTACATACCCCAATGAATCTTGGGGCTTGACTCTTGAGCTCCGCCGTGGCACAACCGCGCAGGGAGGCCATGGCTGCTAGGGTTGGCCTAGGCCATGCCCTAGTACCTTCGAAGACTTGCAGTGACCCTCGTCTCCCTTTGGTGTATGCCCTAGTTTTCGCCGACTTCTGGTGGATTGATTCTCATGGCTTCGGGGTACAGGGGCTATAAATAGTCCGAGGAAACCCTAGCTCGAAGGGGAGGTCGAGGCGTCGCAAAAAGGGGCTAGGCCAGCCGGCCGGCCTGGGTCCTTTTTGGCTCGCCTCGGCCTCATCTTTTGCGTGCAAGCTCCTTAATCCTCCAAGAGTTGATTTGCCAATGCATGTGGGTATTTGACGTCGGTTACTTTGGGATAAGATTGGGTCTTGATATCTTTCTATATGTCTGCCTGATTCGCCTTGATCCCGAAGTCATCCGACCTTATCTTCAAGTCTTTGCCCTTCCACATTCTTGGAGGTTGGTTCACCATAGATGAGAGTGAACGAAATCCGAGTTGTATTAGGTCCTTTGCCTTCATGTTCCTCCATGCTACACATGACCTTTGTCTTCGTCCAAAAGTACTCATTTAAGCTCAAAAACCTGCGTAAACCAAAATCCTCCAAAAATACATGCATATGCGAAAACGGGGTTATTTCAAGTGCCAAGTGGCGGGTTAGTATATGAATTGGTCCCAAAACACCACTTAATTAGCACTAAAAGTGTACGTATAACGAGCGTCAACAATCCCCCCATGCTTAAACCTTGCTCGTCCTCGAGTAAGTCCAAGATCTTTGCTTAACATGGAAATCAGCGCTGCCCTTCAATGTTTTCTCTGCACTTAGTTATACACAACAAGACACATTGCTCTCAAGTGTTTTAGCGTTTAAAGTTCAAGTTGTGACTGGCTACTTTTCATTATGGAAGATAGACTAGCAATAAAGAACAAGCCGCAATAAATAAATGCAATGCTCTTGAACTTAAGCGAACTTTAGACCTTTACCTTGTTCCATCGTGAAGAGTTTTTAAAAAGATGCATATCCAACATAAGTGAGATTCTCTTGCAAAAGCTCATGGCAACACTCATCTCATCAAGTCGCTTAAGCCTACACTAGATTATTTTCAACCTATTCTACTCATATATGAAAGTGGAAGGCTTATGTGGAGCTTGGTAGGTAAAAACAATCCTAGCAAAGCATTATATCTCAAATATTGTCAAACTAAGAGAGAGATCTATTGGAATTACCGAGACTAGTCAAAAAGGCCATGGACACTGGCGGACCCAAGCATGGCCGGTTAACCATGTATCTCATCGCTTATTAAGTAACAAAAAAAGTAAAAAATGATCCATCCTCTCCCCGCGATTCAGTGAATCCTATACGTTCCATCTGGAGGCAACGATTGCTAGCTTGTTGCTCTGTCGGGGCCATTGATGGTAATTGTGAGTACCTCCCAAGTCGTGGGTGGTAACTGTGAGTCCCTGCCACCCAAACTAAAATTCCTCTACCTTATGTTAGATCGATTTATTTGCACATTAGATTATTTGATTGATATAGTCAGTAGGAATTAAGGATTCACAGGTTGATTGATGTTGCATCACAAACTATGTTTTATAATACTATTAAATTAGGAAGAGAAATTATTGAATCTAAGGTATTGTATCTTCTAATTATATTGTCACAAACTTTTAGTTACTTATTATATAGGGAATTGCTTGGTAAATTTTAGCCTCGTTTGGCATGGCATCAATCAGGTTTGGCTCGCTCACTATTTATGTACTATTCATCATTCTAGTGTGAAGCCACTGAAGCAAAATTTTTGCATTCCTCATTTTCTTCCTCATTTTGCATGCCGGTTTCATTCTATAGCTCGCCACAGTGTCACACAGTATTGATCACCGTGGCCAAAAGAAAAAGACGAAGCCAAAGCCTTACAATTGATTACCAAATTACCGAATTGTTCATTGAACTATACCGATTCATATATTGGAGGATCAACTGGCATACTCTAAGTTAAATTCCTGGCTACGCCATTGGCCATGAAGAATAAATGTTGGAAAGAGAGAGGGATGGAACACACACATTTAGATAGGTGAACATGTGCAAATGGCAAGTGGATGATCCCGAGGCACAAATGAAGTCCTCGTTATCGGATTGCACATGGTTGGAAAATTGAGTATGGAATTGTCTTCAAAACACTTGGAATTTGATGATGCTAAAAGGACTAAAGAGCATTATTTCTCTTTTTTCTTTCTTTCTTTCATTTTTTCCCTTTCATCTTTGTTTATTTTCTTTTTTTCTTTTTTCCATATTTTTCTTTCTTTTTGCTCCTTAGAACTTTTGGCAACATAGTGCTTACTCAGCATCCTCCCTTCATGCTTAAACGATTGTTCGTCCTCGAGCATAGAAGTGAGGGTTGATAATTGCTGAAGTAAGTACACAAAGTCCATCTTGATCTTCTAGAAAAACACTTAAATCTTCAGGGAGTTTCTTCGATGCCTCCCAAATTGATGTTCTCTAAATTAAGCTCTCGATTCTTGCGGATTTTCGTCGAGAAAATGATCCATAATCAATTGTGGGTTGTGGTCAAGGAGGTAATCACAAAAAGATATTTGGGTTTAGGATGGATATCCAGTGAAGTTTGCGAAGTTTCCGGTGTAGAACTCACAATGCATGGATACAAAGGCTAGCAAAAAGAGGGCACGCAAAATAGAATGGCCAGCTTCTCAGTCTTGAACCATAGAAATCAATCTTAATCCAACTCATCAAAATATAAGTTTGCAAATCTAAGGGTTTCATCATGAAAGATCAAGTATATGTAAAGGCTTTGGTAGGTAGAACTTTGCAAGAGATTCACGAATGTAGATAGCATAAGAATCAAGTTTTAAATAAAACAATACAAGGTGTAAGGTCATCGGTAAACTTAAATCAAAGAGCAACATAAGGAATATGTGGGTCTAGAATTTAGTCATTTAACCTCCACAAATAAAAGAGCCAGTATTTAATCAATTTAAGATCATTTTATAGAGAGCAAATAGTCAAGTCATATACAACATCATGTAGGTAGAACAAAGCGGCAATTTTCATCACTTTTCCATAAGCAAAAGCATTCAAATTATGTCATTGTGGTGAGCGAAAAGTGATGGTGATCATTTATTGAAAAGAAAACAAAACTAGGTTGTCCTCCTAGTAGCCATGTTATTAACAAGAGAGATATACAAAGGTTTCTAACCTATGGTCGATGACATACATATATACAAGCATTAAGAAGTTGATGAACAAAGAGAAAGTTGAGGAAGAGTTACTGTCCTTTTTGATGCTTGCAATGAAGTGTAGCGCAGCTTCCCTCATGCTTAAGCATTGTGCTTAGCATGGAAGAAGAATCTTGAGCATCTTGTGGTGAACACGATCATTGTACTCCATATGGCCTTTTTCTTTTCGTCCAACAAGTCCTCCCCCACGCTTAGCATGTTGACGCTCGTTAGCGATACACTTTTAGTGCTATTTAAGTGGTGTTTTGGGACCAATTCATATACTAACCCGCCACTTGGCACTTGAAATAACCCCGTTTTCGTATATGCATGTATTTTGGGAGGATTTTGGTTTACGCAGGTTTTTTGAGATATAAATGAGCACTTTTGGACAAAGACCAAGATCATGCGTAGTGCGGAAGAATAAATGCCATGTGACTCGGATTTCATTCGCTCTCATCTATGGTGAACCAACCTCCAAGAATATGGAAGGGCAAAGACTTGAAGATAAGGTCGGATGACTTCATGATCAAGGCAAATCAGGCAAACATATGGAAGATATCGAGACCCAATCTTATCCCGAAGCAACCGACGTCAAATATCCACATGCATTGGCAAATCAATTTCTAGCGGATCAAGGAGCTTGCACGCAAAAGTGCGGCCGAGGCGGGCCAAAAAGGCCCTAAGCCGATCGGCCCAGGACCTGTGGGGCTAGCCGGCCTAGCCCCTTTTTGTGCTGCCTTGACCTCCCCATCGAGCTAGGGTTTCCTCGGATTATTTGTAGCCCTGTACCCCGAATCCACGCACATCAATCCACCAGAAGTCGGCGAAAACTAGGGCATATACCAAAGGGAGACGAGGGTCACTGCAAATCTTCGAAGGTACCTAGGGCATGGCTTAGGCCAACCCTAGCCGCCATGGCCTCCCTACGTGGTTGTGCCACGGCGGAGCTCAGGAGTCAAACCCCAAGATTCATCGGGGTATGTACACACACGATGGAATATCAATCTAATCTCTATTCTTGGTCTACTTTTTTGGATGCTTTATATTCATATGTGCGATCATCATATGTTTTTAGTAAGATTAGATCTAATCATGGTGATTAGTCCATATCTTGCGGATACATTGAAGTAGCGCGTTCTAGCTAGTCCGTTGATTACCACGGTGTGGTGACAGCATGACGGAGGGAAAGGTTCTAGCGACGACGTGATGTTGAGTTGGATCAATGGCGAGTACGATGGGAGTTGTCGCAATCCACTACAAGAGGAAGCTTGTCGAGCGCTTGCTAGTTGGTTGGGTAAAGCTTTGGGAAACCTTAGACGTTGGCACGCACCTCGCGGCGGTGACCATTGGAAAGTAGGCTGCTTGTGAGCCGCCTTTCGAAGAGAAGAATCGGGTACCTTTGGTAGAGATGCAATCTATTATTTTGATTGCCTTTTGACTAAGAGCTGTACCAGAGACGATTAGGCCCTTCGTTAACCTCGGTTATGCTATCTTTGCCTATGCTATCAGATGTGATCAACCTTTATACTCACTCACATCTTAAAGGTTTACCTCTATATGCAAGCAATGCTTAATGATAGGAATAGATACATTAGATTAGATAAAAAACCTAGGTAGTTCATTGTCGATCCACGGATTGATAAACCTTGGATGGAATACTCTAAGGGAAAAGCTACGATGATCCGTGCGCTTGCGGTTCACAATTGGCGTGTCTATGGACCGTCAACAAGCTTTTCTGGCGCCGTTGCCGGGGATCGGCAACTCGAACCCTAGGGAGATCTATCTAATTTTTTGGACTAATCCTAATTTTTATTATTTCGTATACCCTTGTTTTCTTGTTTGTGTCCTTGAAAGCAGGTGGAAATCTAGACACAAGGCTTGGGCTTTTACAAGTCCAAACTCGCTCCCACAAGTTGATGGCTATATGAAGATTTTTGCTCTTTAGTGGTAGGTGCTAACTTTGTTAGTGGCTCATCATCCGCTATCGAGTCCACATCCAAAGCAATTGAAGATGAACAAGGTATGCCACCATGTCAATTAATTTTTAAAGACTAATGTTTCTTGGAGAATTGTTTGTTCAAGCTATAGGTGATGAATCATGCCCCAAAGAAGTCGTGAGATCTAATCATCAACATCTCTAGAAGGTTGCTATTGAGACCAGCTTTTCGCCCAAGATCAGAGAGGTACCATGGAATAAAATTAGAATATATGAAGCTCCATCAAGTATTCTTTCCAACGCATCAAGAATTGTGAATTTTGGAGATCGGTGCAAGGAGTTACGGTAAAATCTTTCAACACTACGCGTTCTGAAATCTGCTCGGGACAGAACATAGTGCCGGTGTAAAACAAGCATAACCCTTTCATCCGGAGTCCGTTTGGAGTGAATCATTACTCGTTGGAAAGGGAATTTGATGCACATCACAATGGAATAGAATTTTGGTACAGGTTCTACACTAGACGAAGAGCAATTCAATGAAGAAGAGGCAGCAGCAAACAACAGAGAAGGCGATGATGATGTCGAGGGATGATTGGAGGTCCTTGAGCACGAAAGACGCAAAGCACAAGAGCCACCCATGATCCCGACACCTTGGGTAAAGCAAGAATTATGGAGAAGACACATCATTGGAATGCCACTTTCTGGTGAATCAATGGTGATGACCTTGAATCCTAAGGATGGACAACACGACGCTCCAAAGACCACAAGATCAAGATCATCAACATATCAGGCTCAATTCACAAGAAGGTACTGTTTATATCAAAATTTTGCACAACCTCTGAAGAAAACAACAGAATACCTTTGAATATTTAAAAGCCCCATGAAGTTCCGGTTCCAATGAATCAAGAACCAAGTCAATCGGAGATTCCTACAAGCGGTTATGATCAAAACATCGAAGGTCGTGCATTCTGAAATTTTCTGGACAGCACGCAGCGCTGAAGTAAAATTGGCATAACTCTCTCGTTTGAATTCTGTTTAAGATGAATGGCCACTCATTGGAAAGGTAATTTTACAAACTTTTCAATAGATCTATACTTTGGTATATGTTCTATTCTAGACATAGGATAAAATCCATGAAGGATAGGCAGGAGCAACTTGATGAGAACAAGATAGAGGTGATAACGATGACAACAATGAAGAGGAGCTTGGGCAATACTTTATCGAGCGTACAAGATCAAATTCAGAAGCTAAAAACAAATGAAGACCCCCAAGAACGTTGGCATAGAAGACACAATAAGGCATTTATGAAGATGTTAGAAGCAAATCACGATGGATTACAAAAGGGCAATATCAAGCTGCATGGATACTTCGGATTCTCGCACGAAGGACCATGGCTTCACAACAATGAGAAGGTACGTGAGAAATTCTAGCTCTATGACTTTAAATGAAGTGCTTTGTGGGAGGCAACCCGATCTTTTGTTTATTATCTATATAATATGACGGTCTATATTGTGCTCTTTAATCAAATCATCAAGTAACATTGTACCATTGCTCTAATAAATGCCGCAACTTTATGTTGTATGATCTAAATGTTATTGAGGGAGCACTTTGTTATTTGATCTTGGAAAACTTGTAGACCCTTTTGTGTGCCTATTAGTGTTTAGAGTCTTTTTCTTTTGAGTCTTTTTAGAGAGAAATATGAAGTATGACACCACCCTTAGATTCTAAACTTGTGGCTAGTTGACCTAGGCTAACTTTTGTTTTGTTTTTAGACCACCATATCATGTCATATCATTTTGTTCATCCACCTCGTATTGCACTTCATGCCATGTTGTTCTCACCCTTGCATTGCATTGCATTGCATGTTTTGTTTTGACCTAACTTTTTGTTAAAACCCCCCTAAGCCTTCCTATCACCGCGTCAAAAACCGGAGCCAACAAGGGTAGGATTGACTTGTGTTGATTTACTTGCCGGCACCATTCAGATTAGCCAAGTCTATCTCTACTCCTTGTCCTAACTGAAAACTTTGACTAGCCTCCCTACGAGATCCTAAACCCTTAGGAAAAACTCTCCTACCTATAGCCATCCTAAAACCAAAGGTTTTGTTTTCCACTCCAAAGAAACAACCTTTGTTTTTCTTTTTGTTTCAACAACCTTAGGTAGATTTTCTAAACTTGACTTCTCTCTTCAAAATTCTTGTTTTAAGCCAAAAATATAGGATACCCATGAACCTTCCCCTAAACCTCGTTAGCTAGGTTGTTTGGTTCTTTTCGATGATAACATTGAAAGACCTTTCAAACCTTGCTAACCCTTGTTTTTGCTAACTTTTTACATTTGCATTTTGCATCCATTCCATTGTTCCATCATGCATTTGTTAGCTCGGTTCTGTCACAAAACTTCATGATGAATGCTTTCATATCAATGATAATGCTTCACGTGTGGCATTTTCCATTTGCAATCTTGTGTAAACATGGTGTTTAGACATGATCGCGGACCATCATCATATAGTTTTGTAAGCCTTGTTAGCATTTACATTGCATTGGTCAGTTTATAAGCTTTGCAATGCGCCTTATTTTTCTTGTGCTATGAGGAATTATTGACCTTGGGGTAGACATATGTTTTAACCTTGGTTAATAGATCTTTATGACTATGGAGAGATTCGGCAACCTAGTTGTAAACATGGTGTTTAGAACTAGGTGTAAACATTGTCTTTATTTATATGCTTTCCTCTCATTTGCATACTCACTTTGCACACACGCACACCCATTAGGTTTTTTTTCTCTTTTACTAGGTTAATTATGCCACAAGTTAAGGTCATAGGGATGTCATTGGTTGTTGGCATTTGCTTATACTCCCGACCGTCACCCCGGGGTTAGTTTGTGCGTCTCATTTGTTTTGCAGGCATGACGAAGGAATCCCATGAATTCATGATCAAAGTTGCAATCAAGATTGTTAACATCTCCAAAGATTGGAAGGGACGCTGCTATTTTCATCAAAAATCTGCACATGTTCAGAGCTGTACAAGGAATAAGAAGTTGATATTCATAAGCTCCATCAAATTCTCGTTCCAATGCATCCAAGATCAATCAATTTGAAGACCCATACAAGGAAATATGACAAAAACATTGGGCACTGCGCGTTCTGAAATAAGCTTAGGACAGATTGCAGTGCTGGAATAAAATAAGCGTAACTCTTTTGTACGGAATTCTTTTTGGGCAAATGATGACTCGTTGGAAAGAGAAATTTGTGCACTTTGCAGTGGGGCAGGGGTTCAGTACAGGTTCTGTTCTAGAGGCAAAGAAAAAATTCAAGAAAGATAAAGCAACAATGAAGACAACAAGCAAGGAGGTGAAAACGATACGAAGAATGATTGGGACCATGGCTTGATGACAAGAAGAGGTTGAAAGTTAAGGCAACAAAGGTGAAGAAGCATAAAGATAATCTCCAAACACATGGCGGAAGGACTTCAAGAATCACATGACGGTTCACCATCTTCTTTCCACACTTAGCAACATGCTAAGCATGGGGGAGGACTTGTTGGACGAGAAGGAAAAGGCCATATGGAGTACAATGATCGTGTTCACCATAAGATGCTCAAGATTCTTCTTCCTTGCTAAGCACAATGCTTAAGCATGGGGGAAGCCGCGCTACATATATACACTTCATAACAAGCATCAAGGACGGTAACTCTTCCTCAACCTTCTCTTTGTTCATCTCCTTCTAAATGTTTGTATATATGTATGCCATCGTGTGGTGGAACCGTCCAGTTTAAACCGGTTCAAGTGCATCGGATCATCATTTTATTGACAATCACGGCTTACGCACTTCAGACGGCATAAACCCGGTAGTCCGTCAGATGCCCACAGGACATCTGAAACGTCCACTTTAATCCGGCACAATTCACATACACAGAATTGCACCACATAGGAGCACAACAGACGAATTCACAACACACTAATTATACAAGGAGTAGAGTTATTACAGACATAAGAACAAACTTAAGTGCATGTCAGGCTACAGAGTTCCATAAGAACAAGGGTAGGTCATAACAAGGATAGTTCTGAAGACATCACTTATTCTACAAAGACAAGACAAAGACAAGAGAACATGTTGGGCTCATCAACATGCCTCTTCTTTTTCTAGAGTCCTTTCCTGCCTTACTGAAAATCTTCTGGCGGCTCCGCAACAGTTATAGTATCTTGAGTACAAAAGTACTCAGCAAGTCTGACCCGTCTACATACACATATAAATATAGACACACAAGGGCATGCAAGGCTTTGAGGTTGTGGATAGGTAAGACTTTTGCATAAAAGCTTACTAATATACATCCTAAACTTTTAGAGTTTTCAGCCATTTAGTATTACCTAAAAGACTAGATTAGCAACAGAATTAAAACACACATGTAGATCTTAAGCAAGCCTCAGGTTTCATAAGCATCAGCAACATTAACTTGTTACTAAGGTGTCTATCAGCGATCAAGCCGTATTCATACCGAGAAGTGCGGCGATCCGAACCAGTTTTTATCCCTGCAGGGCAAAACCTAGTCATACACGTTGTGTGGTCCCCAGGGTGGTCCATACAAAGCACCCTTTCACTATGGTCAATCCAAGTCCTGAATTGCCCTCGCTCAAACCTAGGGACGCCCCTCACACCGGCCCCACGTCTGGCAGCACCCGACATGTGAGTTTATGGCCACGTCCCTGCCACCAACCTCGACTAGTCCAGCGAACCACATTTCAAGACTAGGAGCAACCACAGCTACATCAGCTTACCGGTTGGAATCTCCGGCATATGACTAGTACGTTCAAAGCTTGATCATAGGTAAACAACAACAAATCCTAAGACGATCGAGGCGATGTGTCGGCTTGAGACTCCTTTCCCAACCTTCACCCTCGCACCCGATCTCCATTTCATCTTTATAACATCCAGTAAAGGTGGTAGAGCATAAGCCTGAATTTACTAATGCTATGATGGAACTATGAGGAATCTTAGCATAACTAAGATTTACTAAACAAGGGTGTACATCTAAATTGTCCTAATCAAGGAAGGTCATGCAATCAACATTTCACACAACTACTAAAACGTAATGCATGCAATACAATAGTAATATGTGATGTAATACTTAAAATAAGGTTTGGATGCTCCGGTGCTTGCCTTGATCAACAACAGGGTTAGAGTCAGCAGCAACGGCAGCAACAGCAGCAGGCTCGGGCTCTAGCTCCAACTCCACCTCTTCTGGCTCCTGGGGTCCTTCAGGTGGAAGCTCGACGAAGTCGACTCCTGAAGCTTCTCCTTTTAACGATATGATGCATAAGTTAGCACACACATACCCTAAGAACAAAGCTAGACAGCAAACCTACACTGAAAAACCCTAAACAGATTATTTCCTAATTATTTCTATTTTTCTAGAATTTTTAATAATTTTTAAAAGCATTACTGAATTATTCTAAACAATAAAAAGGAATTATCCTATTTATTATTATTATTAATTTCTTATTATAAATTATTATTCAAAATTTTATTTATACTTAACATATTTATTTATTTAAATACCAAAAAGAAAAGGTATTCAAATAAATAATCTAATTATTATTATGAATTAAACTACTTAAAACCTATTTAAAACTAAATCTAAAAACTAAAAACTAAAACCTAAACAACTTTACACAAACCCCCCCCGATTTCCTCCATCTCAACCCGTGGCCCTCACCCCTCTTGATCACTGACCGGCGGGCCCGCTCCTCTCTTCTTCTCTCTTTCCTCAGGCTACCCGCACCGGGTACTGGAAAGGTTCCGGTACCCGGTACTGCAGTACGCTTTTAGCATTTCCCACGCTGCAGCGGGTACGCTATAGGGTTACGGTAAAATAGCGTACGAGGCCGCTTCCGCTACTGGGAGCGGAGGTACCGGAGGTCCGCTATCGCCGACGTGGCGCGGGGCCCACCTCCGGCCGTTGGTCTCCCACCTCCTCCCGCGCCCGCTCGAGGCCGCCACCGCACCGGAGGTGCTACTCGGGCAGCTGCTGCTCGCGCCGGCCCGCACCAGGAGTGACGAGGGTCTAGATCTGGGGTGACCAATCAGGCCCCTAATCCACGACACGACACCAATCAACCTTTCAAAAACAAAATCTGAAGACCCGATCAAGCAGATTTTCCATGTCCAAGCAGTCTCCGATTCGCCCGGGAAGTCTCCGCCTCCGAGGAGTCTCCGATTCGCCCGGTAAGTCTCCGCCTCCGAGGAGTCTCTGATTCGCCCGGGAAGTCTCCGCCTCCAAGGAGTCTCCGATTCGCCCGGGAAGTTTCCGCCTCCGAGGATTCTCCGATTCGCCCGGGAAGTCTCCGCCTCCGAGGAGTCTCCGATTCGCCCGACTGGACCACTCGGCTCCATCTCGCTTTTGCCCATCCCTGGCCGTACCCGCTTGGTACTGGGATGGGCGCTGTCCTTCGCCACGGCAGCCACAGGAACACCCGTCTCATCCGCACAGGGACACTACAGTTCTGGGGAAGGACACATGCACACCCAGGAGGGGACACCTGGAGCCCGAGGAGGACACCTGGAGTCCAAGAGGACACAGTGCGAGTCAACCACGACCCGAAAGCTACTCGGAGACGTGCCCGAGAAGCCCCGTACTCCAACCACCCGGGTATGTACGATCCCGGGTCAAACGGAGCGCCCACCCCGTCAACACCTACTCCCCGTACGGCTCGGGGCGTAAGATGAAATTGAAGACCTCGGCGTAGTAATTCCTCTTGTAATTCTCTCTTTTTACCTCCCATTTCCTTTTCCCCTTGAGACTATAAAAGGGGACAAAGGGAGACCGATGGGGGACGAAGAGCCGCACGAACGACCAACCGAACAACAACACACCCACACCTCCGCACAGGGACCTGGGATCATTTCCCTCTCCCGACTAGTTTGTATCCCCTACTACAGACTTGGACTCGAGAACACTGCTCTCACTGGACGTAGGGTGTTACTCTCCGGAGGCCCAAACCAGTATAATCTCTTGTGTCTCTTGGGCCACCATCCGGTGCCCTGACACGCGATCGTAGAAATATTACTTGTCGGCGGTAGAGAACCCTAACAGTTGGCGCACCAGGTAGGGGGCATTTCGCGTGTCGCATCACTTCACCAGGGTCCGGATGGCCCACGGCGGCGCCCCGTTGGCGCCAGGCGCTCACCTGCGTTTCGGCTCCCTCGACTTCGTCTTCAGCAAGTCGGAGGGGCCCCTCGTCGGGGCCACCTTCGTGCGCCCCGAGCCTGACCACGACGACGGCCGCGACGCGATCCACGACAAGGGGTCCGAACCTCTCCGTACCACCGCAGGTGCCACCGCCTACGTCTTCTATCTGCTTGGTGAGGATTTGGCGGTTGCTCTGGGGCGGAGCCCGACCCAGGAGCGTTTCCGCAACATCTCCTACATGATCACCAACCTCGCCCTCCAAGCTGGAGGGGAGGAGCAGCTCCCCTGGGATGAGTTCATCGACTGCTACAACACCATGTACCCGGAGGGGCAGCCGGGCCTGTCACGCGATCCGGTGATCGCCCCGACACTGACGGAGTCCAACCCCTGCACCGCGCCTACCGGCAAGGGCACGACGGACAAGCAGAACCTGGACCCACAGGCGAGGCAGACTCCACCGACGACCTACGACCCCTCCCGGGAATGCTTCATGTGCCACACCCCCGACGGGGATGTGCAAACGGCTAGCAGCTCAACCGGGGACGACCCTCGCCGAACACCGCCCCGGAACGGCCCCGTGGGCAATTCCCGGCGGGTCTGGCTGCAGGAGCTCGACGAGACGCGTCGTCAGCTCGAGGCCGAGCGTCGGCAACTCCACCACGAGCTCGGAAGGAACGCGGACGGAGGGGCCGCTCGTGCGCGTGCACGGGACGTGCAACAGCACATCGTCAACGACGGCAACAACGCCAACGACGCGCCGATCTTCAAGCGAGCGTCCCAGAACCTCACGGCAGCTGCCATCCTACTCCGCGAGCATCCTGAGCCGGCGGCCCCCGAAGACCGAAGGTTCCATCAACAGCTCCGCGCGCTCCTGGAGACCGCAGCAGTTCAGCAAGCGGAGAGCTCCGCGTCACGCCAGCGGGTTCCAAGGGAGCATGCCCGGGAGCAGTCGGTACATCATCACGGGGCCTCGGCGGACAGAGACGTTCGACGGCGAGACGAGCACCAAGAGCACCGCCCGCGTCGAGCCTACAGCAGACGGCGTGGAGGCCGCTACGACAGTGGTGAGGACCGGAGCAGGAGTGTGTCTCCTGATCCCAGGGGGCCGCGTGCCTTTGGACCTCGTGTCCTCGGCGCCCGCGTCCCTCCGCGCTTCCGGGCACCTACAACGGTGCCCAAGTACGACGGGGATACCAACCCCAGCATCTGGCTGGAGGACTACCGGCTAGCCTGCCATGCGGGCGGAGCACAGGACGACTACTTCATCATCAAGAGCCTCCCCCTCTACCTCGCCGACTCGGCGCGAACATGGTTGGAGCACCTCCTCGATGGCAGGATCGACAGCTGGGCGCAGCTGCGCGATGCGTTCATCGGCAACTTCCAGGGGACCTACACCCGTCCTGGGAACCCCTGGGATCTGCGCAACTGCCTCCAAAGGAGGGACGAAAGCCTGCGCGACTACATCAAGCGTTTCTCCAAGCGCTGCACCGAACTGCCGAACACTGCCGACACCGACGTCGTCTCGGCGTTCCGGTTCGGAACCACCTGCGCGACCCTTATTCACGAACTAGGGCGCAAGAAGCCACGAACCATCCGGGAGCTCCTCGACATCGCCACCGACTACGCCGACGGGGAAGACGCTGTCGCCGCAACCCTCGATCGCTCTCAAGGCAAGGGCAAGCAGTCGGGGGACGCCGGCGAAGGCGCCTCCGCTCAGCCCGACAAGAAGAAGAAGAAGGACAAGCGGCGGCGCGATGCCAACGTGGTGGCAGCAGCTGAGCGAAAGCCTACCAAGCCCAAAGGGAACGCGCCAAGGGATCACTTCGAGAAGCTCCTCGAGGCACCATGCACCAACCATGAGGGCCCCATCAAGCACGCCTTGAAGGATTGCAAACTCATGAAGAGTTTCCTCGCCGGAACTCTGAAGAAGAAACCCCACGAGATGGCCAAGGACGAGGCCAGGGGCTTGAACGACGACGACGATGGATACCCCAAGGAGGATGGCGCAGTCCTAATGATCATTGGAGGATCGGCGGCCTACCCGTCAAGGCGCGACGAGAAGCTGATCAGAAGAGAGGTCTACAAGGTAGAGCCCGTGGTGCCTTCTTACCTCAGGTGGTCGGAGGCCCCGATCACTTTTGATCGCTCCGATCACCTCGACCATGTCCCGCAACCGGGAAGGTACCCACTCATCGTCGTGCCTCTATTCAGAACAAAGCGCGTCCACAAGGTGCTGATGGACGGAGGGAGTGGCCTCAACATCCTCTACGCCGAGATGTTGGACGAGATGGAGTCGTCCCAGGCGCGGACGCAATGCCCCTCGGGCAGATCGACCTCCCCGTCACTTTCGGGACTCCACGCAACTTCCGGAGGGAGACCCTCACTTTCGAAGTGGTGGGATTTCCCGGGACGTATCACGCCATCCTCGGGAGGCCGGCATACGCCAAGTTCATGGCCGTCCCGAACTATACGTATCTCAAGTTAAAGATCCCCGGGCCCCAGGGCGTCATCACTGTGGGGACTTCATTTGAGCATGCGTACGCATGCGATACCGAGTGCTTCCAGTTCGCGGAGGCACTCATCCGGTCCGAGAAGCTCGCCGCTGAGCCTTCCCCCAGGGACCTGGATATCCCCGAGTCGTCCAAGCGTGCCGCGTGCTCCTTTGAGCCGGCCAAGGACGTCAAGGAGGTTGCCGTGGCCGACGATGGTCGCACCCTCCGTGTCGGGACGGCGCTCGATCCTAAATAGGAAAGCGCGCTCGTCGACTTCCTCCGAGCAAACCTCGATGTGTTTGCATGGAAGCCCTCGGACATGCCGGGGATTCCAAGGGAGGTCACCGAGCACAAACTAGACATCAAGCCTGGCTCACGACCGGTCAAACAGAGGCTTCGACGATACGACAAGGACAAGTGCAGAGCCATCGGCGAAGAGCTCAAAAAGCTCCTTAGCGCAGGCTTCATTAGGGAAGTGTACCACCCCGAGTGGTTAGCAAACCCTGTCCTTGTAAAAAAGAAGAATGGGAAATGGAGGATGTGCGTTGACTATACCGGCCTTAATAAGGCATGTCCAAAAGACTCCTTCCCTCTTCCTCGCATAGATCAGGTGGTCGACTCCACCGCTGGGTGCGAAACCCTATGCTTTCTCGATGCGTACTCCGGTTACCATCAGATCGCAATGAGCTTGGCCGACCAGCTCGCTACGTCTTTCATCACACCTTTCGGCACCTTCTGCTATTCGTCTATGCCGTTCGGGCTGAAAAACGCGGGCGCCACGTTCCAAAGATGCATGCGTCGCGTCTTTGGCGACCTCATCGGCCGACTGGTCGAGGCGTACGTAGACGACATTGTGGTGAAATCCAAGCGCATCGGCGACTTGGTCCCAGACCTCGCGGCAGTCTTTGAAAAGCTCCGGCTAAACAAGGTGAAGCTCAACCCCGAGAAGTGCGTTTTCGGGGTCCCGAGAGGCATGCTCCTCGGCTTTGTCGTATCGGAACGAGGCATCGAGGCCAATTCCGAGAAGATCTCCGCCATCACCGACATGGGGCCTATCCAGAACGTGAAGGGGGTCCAGCGCGTCACAGGATGCTTGGCCGCGCTCAGCCGTTTCATCGCCCGGCTCGGGGAACGGAGCCTGCCCTTGTACCGCCTGCTGAAGAAGTCGGACCACTTCACCTGGAGCGCCGAGGCTCAGGAAGCCCTTGACTCGCTCAAGGCATCGTTAAAAAGTCCACCGATCTTGACCGCCCCGGCAGAAGGGGAGCCCATGCTGCTCTACATATCGGCAACCACCCACGTGGTTAGCACCGCCCTTGTCGTCGAGCGCAGCGAACCCGGGAAGGTCCAGAAGGTACAACGCCCAGTCTACTTCATCAGTGAAGTCCTGTCCGACACCAAGGTACGGTACCCCCAGATCCAGAAGCTGGTCTACGCGATCCTCATCACCAAGCGGAAGCTCCGACATTACTTTGACGCCCATCCTATCACGGTGGTGTCAAAGTATCCACTCGGCGAGGTGATCCAAAGCCCCGAGGCCGAGGGGAGAATAGCCAAGTGGGCGCTTGAGCTGATGGGGAAGAACATCACCTACGCCCCACGGGACGCCATCAAGTCGCAGGCGTTGGTCGACTTCGTCGCCGAGTGGACTGAGGCCCAAACTCCCCCGACCTCTGTTGAGCACGAAACATGGGTCATGTACTTCGATGGGTCGCATATGAAAGAGGGAGCTGGTGTCGGCCTTGTCTTCGTCTCGCCCTTGGGCGTGCGTATGAAGTACATGGTCCGACTACACTTCCCAGCCTCCAACAATGCCGCAGAATATGAGGCTCTTATCAACGGACTCTGTATCGCCCTCGAGCTTGGAATTCGGCGGCTTGAGATCCGGGGCGATTCGGAGTTGGTCGTCGACCAGGTGATGAAAGAGTCAAGCTGCGTCAGCCCCAAGATGGCCGCCTACTGCCAGGCGGTCCGAGAGCTGGAAGACAAGTTCCTCGGCCTCGAGCTCAAGCACATCCAGCGGCGATACAACGAGGCGGCCGACACCCTCGCAAAGGCGGCCTCCAACCGAAAGCCAGTACCCCATGGTGTATTTGCCAAGGACCAATATGCCCCATCCGTCCGACTAGACGACGAGTCGCCAGAACCCCCGGAGCAAGAATCAACAGAGGTGATGGAAATCGACGAGGCACCAGAGCCCAACCTTGAAGATCCAGATTGGAGATTCCCGCTTCTCGAGTGGATAGTGCAAGGCAAGCTCCCTCCCGACAAGACCGAGGCTCGGCGGATCGCCCGCTGGGCCAAGACGTTCACGCTCATCGAGGGGGAGCTCTACAGGCGAGGCACTTTTGGCGTCCTAATGCGGTGCATCCCGGTCGACCAGGGGAAGGAGTTACTGAGGGATATACATGCAGGAGCGTGCGGACACCACGCCGCGCCAAAAACTCTTGTCGGGAAAGCTTTCCGACAAGGATTCTACTAGCCGACTGCGGTCACCAACGCCATGGACATCGTGCGCAGTTGCGAGGGATGTCAATTCTACGCACTGCAAACTCACCTCCTGGTGCAAGCACTACAGACCATCCCCATTACCTGGCCCTTTGCCGTGTGGGGATTGGATCTAGTCGGACCACTGAAAAGGGCGCCCGGGGGCTTCACGCATCTCCTCGTCGCCGTCGACAAGTTCTCCAAGTGGATTGAGGCAAGACCTATCAGAAGGGTCCGCTCGGAGGAAGCCGTCCAGTTCTTCACCGACATCATCTATCGCTTTGGAGTCCCAAATGCGATCATCACCGATAACGGCACCCAGTTCACGGGCAAGAAGTTCCTCAACTTCTGCGACGCCAACAACATCCGAGTGGATTGGGCCGCCGTCAGCCATCCCAAAACCAATGGGCAAGTAGAAAGAGCGAACGGCATGATCCTGCAGGGGCTGAAGCCACGAATCTTCAAGCGACTCGAGAAGTTTCGAGCAAGGTGGGTCGCAGAGCTCCCATCCGTCCTCTGGAGCTTGCGGACCACCCCAAGTCGGGCCACCGGCTGCACGCCTTTCTTCATGATCCACGGGTCCGAGGCGGTCCTCCCAACCGACCTCCCGAGAGTCCGAGCCTGCGACGACGAAGGCAACCAGGCCTCCTTGGAAGACGCCATTGACCAGTTAGATGAAGCACGAAGCATTGCCCTGCTCCACTCGGCCAAGTACCAACAAGCTCTGCGGCGCTACCACGATCGCAACATCAGAAGCCGGGCGTTTCAAGTCGGCGACCTCGTCCTCCGACGAGTCCAGAGTAACCGCGGCCGCCACAAGCTATCGCCGCCATGGGAAGGCCCTTACATCGTCGACCAAGTCCTCCGCCCGGGGACTTTCAAGCTCAAGGACGCCGATGGCCGAGTCCTCACAAACGCTTGGAACATAGAGCAGCTACGTCGCTTTTACCCTTAAAAGTACCTGTACTTTTCGCTTACGATAATGAACAAAGTGCTGCTCCGTCCCGAGTACCTTATTGCGTATGACCATTTTCCGAAACGCACCCTTCGAGCCCTTCAAACTAAGCGGCGGGCGACCCCTTCCCTGCGCAGGGTCGCCCACCACTCGGGGGCTCCACCCGGGGCACGGTGCTCCTCCTTTTTTCGCAAAACTTCTGACGAATGATCGCTCTCGCGCGCGATCAGCGGTAGACTTTTGCGCTCGCGGGAAAAGAAGAGTCAGCTTGAGCGGCTCTGTGATTGCGCCTGTCCAAGCTCCGAGTGCCTACGCCCCCGCGGCTATGGCGTTACACTTGCGGGCAAAATCCCTGCCCTCGGACCGACGTCCTTTTCCCGAGAGCAATAAGGCAACCGTCTCGACTAGTTGTTACTTTTGATGTACTTAGCTGCTGCCTGTCGTTGTTCGACCTTCCGGAACTGCTCGGGGGCTGCGAGTCTAAGCAACGCCGCTGTGTGACTAAATTGGGCCAAACTCTCGAGTTCCTACGCCTCGGCGGCTACGGAATAGAGCCCGACTAGTGGGCTCCCGCGCCCTGCCATCTCGACCGATGACCCTAAAAGCACTCGGAAGATAGAAACGGCAGGCAACAGATAAAAAACGAGCTTTTTTAAGCAACAGCAAGTCTTTAAACAAGGGAATGCCCTTTAAAGGGGAGTTAAGTTCATTACATCGCATGAACGGCTAAAGTCCCCTACTTTTTTACAGCCCGAGATCCTTCAGGGCGACAGCGACCATCTCGTCGGCAAACGAGGAGGACTCGGCTTCAATGGCGTCGTACTCCTGGTCCTCGTAGCCGGGGGCCCATCCACCTCGCAGGCAGTCCCGCTCCATGCTCGGGTAGTGCGAAAGAAAGATGGCGACGATCTTTCGCACCACGTCCCGAGTCAGCTCCGAGGCCTGCTCCCGAGTTCTCCCCGGAACGAGGGCGATGCGCTCCGTCAGGGACAAACCGGCATCGACGCCAAGCTCCCCCGCAAGCGCTCGACGGCTTGA
>QPGU01000527.1:5373-45658 GCA_004135705.1 Alloteropsis semialata | reverse complement strand
GAAACCTAGCTTGTCCATCACCCAAGTGCCATGTCTAAATAGTAAAAAATTGTCCTACAATATTTGGTGATGAAGGGAGACATGATATAGTTTATTGTAACATCTAAATTCCAATAATATCAGTTAGGTATGGTAACGCTATTCAAATTCCTTTATTGCAACGCTATTCAATAATATCACTTCTGGATCCTTATAAAGTAATTGCTACGGTACACTCCAATATGTGGACATATTTCGCTAGGTCTGAAAGAATCGAAAAAGCTAGGATGTAAAAGATGAATATAATTATTATATTTATTTATATAATTTTTGTAGAAAACAGGATAAGTATGGGAAAATCTACCTATTAGATCCAACGTATGTACATGATCTTAATAGACCCAAATTCCCTATGCGATGCAACGAGCTAAATAGGTGATGCATAAGGTGTTTACCCCCTAACATGTTCTTTTTTGTAACTTCAAATACTAATGGCAGTGTTCAGATGGTGATGCAAATTTTTTGCACCCTACTTTGACCACTAATTAGAGGCATTAAATAAAGTCAGTTTACAAAACTACCTCCACAATCCCCCGCAAATTCGCGAGACGAATCTAATGAGGCCTTTGACCGCACGATTAGAGGGTGATTACTGTAGCATTACTGCAGCAAATCATAGATTAATTAGGCTCGTTAGATTCGTCGCGCAAAGTTACACTCATCTGTGGCTGGGTTTTGTAAATAGACTTCATTTAGTACTTCATGCATGCAAGATTCCTTGGGGACAAAAAATTGTCCAGGCCATCTGAACACGGCCAATGTGAGGTGCATGGTAAACTTGAAGCTTTGTGTAAAATTATTTAGTCCCAAGTGCCAAAGTAAAAATGTTTTGTGCTCTAGAATTGTGATGAGGAATAATAAGGAGGAATTCTCCTCATCACGAGTTGAAGTGTTAATAAGCAAGGATAAAATAGAATCCACCACCTTTCGACTTGGTGCAACGGAGCATGATCTCAATGCTGATGCATACACACAAATGCTTGCACATAAATCATTTTCGTTTCTATATATTTACGGGAAACAAACGTGCACATATTTCATTTGGAACAACATAAGTGCCGGGATAGGCGCTGTTTTTTTAGTTTTAGTACCACTAACTTCTTTTACAAATTATTTTTTCGCCTACAGTTCAAAGGCTTAGATCTGTTTAATATGTTACTTCCTTGAAGGTAATAAGAGTACCTTAGTAGCGCACTCCTTATAAATGGACACCCAATGCCTCAGGAGTTTCATCTTTTAGTCACTTGGTGATAAATAGAAGAAGTTGTAATATAAAACTGAAACTGAGAAAGACGGAGAAAGAGAAAGTGAGAGAGAAACTGAGAGACCACAAAAGAAAGCGAGTGAGTTTTTGTGTATGGATCTCATAGAACATGGATGATTTCACTGGGTTAGGAGGTGTTAGGAATTGAGGTGTCAAATACAGGACTTTTGAGGGTGTCTCTGACTATTGGAGATGCCAACGACCACGTGCTTTAAAGATTAGAAGGCCGGCAAGCTACAGTGCAGACAAACAAGACAGGCACCTTAAGCATATATAGCTAGTTCTGCTGCTATAGTCAGATTGGCGGAACGAGCAAAACCTTAAAGAAACACTCGACTGTCTACATTTTTTGGTGGAATATAGGAAAGAAAATTGACACAACTCGTCCCTCCTGCACCCTCATTGTGAAATTGAAGAAGTTCCTTGAATATTGTCGTAATTGGGAGTGTACCAAACAAAGTTCAGTACAATAACGCATTAATGATTTCACAGCCACGCACATAAACACATTCGTCTATGGACTGTATGGTAAATAACACAGTTATACGACCACCTTTAAACGTGTGCGCCAAGGAGCTAGCTATTCAGTTCACCAGCAAACAAAACTACGAAATTTTCACACAGTCTCATTGTTGTTACATACCATCCACCGATTCTAGTGTTTTAATTTAGAGTTGGAGAGAGTTATGCAGCTCTTCATCAGGTGCATCGCATAAGGATAAAATAGTTTATGTTCCACTATCGTGCTCCTTTCATAACATGAGAAGGTAATTTTTGACGCATCAGTGTTTATATGACTCGAGAGGTTTTGGTGTAATAAAAAAAGAACATATAGTTCCTTTTTCCAGTCTGTCTAAAAAAATATGGTCATGTCTTCAGGTATGATTTGCCCAGAAATGTGAAACTAGCTAGGTCCCATTTGACAAGGGTTTTAATATTTTTTTCTTATTATGTGACCTATAAAAGAAGTTAAATTTATAAATGACAATGACATGTTTATTATTTGAAAAGGGGGTATTTTGCATTAGGTCATAGTGACCAAGTAGGTGATCGTGCAATTTTCATTGAAACAACTATGATTTGTTATGGTTCCTGGATATTCCTATTTTTGTTGCTCCATTGTTATAGGCTACGAATACTCAAGGAGCCGCCTATGAAAGTTCGAATCTGTGGGCGTGTTTGTTCATCGATGTCTAACCAACAATTTCTTGAGAATTAGATACAATAAAGTATTTGAGTGTCACATACTCCTATATGGCCTTCACCCCAAACACAAAACATACAAAAACTAGATTCAACATATGAAGGCCTTATATGGTCACTGCTATATTAAGTACATAATATCCCCTATCTGTCAAGCTCTGTCATAAAATAGTGTGTCCTTAGTGAAATACTTAAATGTCTATTACACAAAGATAAAAACCTTGAAACCCTGTTTTGATGGGACCTAGCTGACTATTTACTGTCTTCTTTTTTGCGACCGGCTGACTATTTACTGTCGTCCAGCCTGAAAAAAGGAGTTGTGTTTTTGGTCTGTTTTACCAACACTTTACCTGTTCTGAAAACATAGGAGTACTATCTTTCACCAATAAATTTAGTCTACTAACCACTACAAGGGTTTAGGACTACAGAAAAATTACCATGGTTGCGAAGGGAGCATACAACTTCAACATGAGAAAGTAATGTAACGAGAGTTATCTTTTAAATCAAAATGCTACACACCAGCAAGAGAAATCATGCAATGTAGACTGTAAATGGTAAAAAAAATGTCCTATATTGTTTAAGTGAGACCGACAGATGGAGAAACCAAGAGATAATTGGTGCACACGTCTCACAGAGTATTGGTCTATATTGTATTACTCCAGGCGTGCGTCAGATAGTTTTTTTTTAGATAATGGGAAGAGTACCCGACCTTGACCTCATAGAGGCTACGGCCACTTATTACAGATCAAGTAGCGCATCCGTCTGCAACATCCTCACAATTCAAATGAAAGACGACATAGGTGAAGACATTTATTAAGGACCAATCCTATTCCTAAACCTCCATCCATGATTGGCAAAGATTTGCATGACCAAAACCTCCAGGACTTGGCATGCTTTCTTCATCGCCTCCTTGTCTTTGTCATGCTTTTGTAGCTGCGCCCAGAGTCTGAGCCAATGGGTGCTTCGATATAGTACCTGCAACTGAGTTGGAATTGGAGATTTATCAAACACCACATCATTCCTACTAAGCCATATAGCCCAACATAAAGCAGATGCTCCAACTAGCAATTGCCTTTTTAGTTTGGTACCAACACCCATAAGCCAATTACCAAACAAATGAGTAATGCTGCGAGGTGGACGTAGATTAAAGGCAAGCTGAACGGCTCTCCATAGAAACTTAGCTAAATAACACTCGATAAAGAGATGTTGAACAGTTTCTTCACAAGAACAAAAGCAACAACACTTGTTTCCATTCCAATTCCTACGTGCTAAATTGTCCTTAGTAAGAAGAACACCTCTCTTCAGATACCACATGAAGATTTTAATTTTTAGCGGCATTTTTAGTTTCCATAGATGTTTAACAAACTGCACTTGACCATTACCAATAAGTGCATTGTACATGCCAGACTGGTTAAGGTTCCATCTAAAGACATCGGCATTATTATTTAAATGAACATGACTAATGCGTGAAACCAAATCATGCCATAAAGTCAAGGTATGCCCAGTCAAGGTTCTTCTAAAGGATACATTGAGAGGTACTCTGTCAAAAAACGATGCTACAGTAGCATGTTTTTTGCGCACAATGTTAAAAAGAGTGGAGTATTGCTCTCTCAAAGTATGGTTTCCTAGCCATTTGTCCTCCCAAAATCTTATTTGATTCCCATCATTTAAATGAAAGGTCCCAAAGCTAAGGAACTCATCTTTAACTTTCATGAGACCAGCCCAAAAATGAGAGTCTCTCAGTTTCTGTACCACTTGCGCAATAGTCTGGTTCTTTAAGTACTTGTTTCTTAACAAACTTTGCCACATGCCCTCTTCATTAATCAGTTTAAAGAGCCATTTACTTAGCAAGCTTTTATTTTGTATGTCTAGGTTCTTAATACCTAACCCCCCAATTTCTTTTGGTTGGCATAGAATGCTCCATTTAGCTAATCTATATTTCTTCTTGTGTTCATCAGATTGCCAAAAGAACCGAGAACGATAGTAATCCAATCTTTCTAGTACTCCTTTCGGAACCTCAAAGAAAGATAACATAAACATAGCAAGGCTAGTTAGAACTGAATTTATTAGAACCAGTCGGCCTCCTACTGACATATTGTCGGATTTGTGGACCCGGCAGTCCACACAGGGTAGCCTATGTGGTTGATTTGTTGAGGGACAGATCGAGGATCACAAGACGATGGTAACACAAGACGCAAGGATTGAACAGGTTCGGGCCGTCAAGATGACGTAATACCCTACGTCCTGTGTTGGGTGTATGGATTGCTGTGTATGAAGTTCCTGAAGGATCTTCGTAGTTGGGTTCTGTCCTAGGTTGAAGTTCGTGTTCTGGAGGGGGGTCTCAAGGCACCTTATATAGTCCAGCTGCCTTGAGTTACAAGTCGGCTAGAGATATCCTATAACGATCCTATAACGATTACAGATATCCTTCCCTATAATTCCGGCTAGTTTATCTTGATCTCCGAGCTTTTTGCGGGATACGCCGTCTTGTTCCTTGCTGCGTGCGCCGTCACGCCCATTCGGTTCGTCCGACTGGTGGGCCTCCCGGCTGGTGGGCCACCCAGTCTAACAAGCCGGCCGATAGCACTCGGATTGGGCCGCCCCTTGTTGGTTGGGCCAATCCGCCCTCTGGGTACCCCTGGGGGTCTATCCCCGACAAGCCCCCGAGTAGTACGTGGTTGAGCGACAAGTCGGCGAAGTCGTGCCATCTGATGAGCTTCGAGCTTGCTGCAGTTGGAAGCGAAACCACGTGATACTGGAGAGAAAAGAGAGCTGTCTGCAACGGATGCACCGCGAGGTGCGTCCGTTGGCCGTAGCCCCCGAGCCTTGAAGCGATTCCGTAGGAATCGGTCCAAGGGTTAGTAGCCTTGCTCTTTGGTTGCCAGACAATCAACGGATGCGCCGCGAGGTGCGTCCGTTGGCCGTAGCCCCCGAGCCTTAAGGCGATTCCGTAGGAATCGGCTCAAGGCTTTATCGAGGAGCCTCTGGCTGAATCATCCGGCGTTAATTTCGGCGTCCAGCCCCCGAGCGTGAGGTCCGGCGGAGTCGCGCGAGACACGCCGAGTAGTCGTCCCGGCGTCCAGCCCCCGAGCGTGAGGGCCGAGGCACGCCGAGTGGTCGTCCCGGCGCCAGCCCCCGAGCGTGAGGGCTGAGCACGCCGAGTGGTCGTCCCGGCGCCAGCCCCCGAGCGTGAGGGCTGAGCACGCCGAGTGGTCATCCCGGCGCCAGCCCCCGAGCGTGAGGGCTGAGCACGCCGAGTGGTCGTCCCGGCGCCAGCCCCCGAGCGTGAGGGCTGAGCACGCCGAGTGGTCGTCCATACCCTGCAATAAAGCACGAATTCGAGAGGAGAAAGTACTTGGTCGATATAAATGTTAACGAACTCCGCTTCCTACTTTTAAGTCTTTTAATTTCTCCGGCAGTTAGACTGTTACGTTTATGCACCTGATCCCTGATAGCCATAGTCCGTAGCGCAGGGAGCTGGGCCGCATGCACGCGTAGGAGCGTAGGTGTACGAAAGAGTCAAGGTTTCACGAATTAAGGCGTGTGCTACCTGGATACTTTAGCAACTCGTATAAAAGCTCACGGAATTGACGAAGTTAACTGATTAATACTTAGCTTGGCGAACGGTTCGAGTCCAGGAGGATTCCTTCTTTGTCAGATATGCCAAAGAGAAGGCAGGCGGAGAGGTGTCGTTTCTGACATGCGGTGTCAGGAAGTTTTCTCATGATCATACAGGACGCTCCCGTGGTCGCGTAAAGCTAGAGGCGATAAGGATGACCTGTGCAGCTTGGGCAGAAGGAGGGACGCGTGGCTCGGAGCTCACGCGCCTGTCAATGTGGAGGAAGTCTCTCGTCCTCCGGCAATCCGAGGCTATAAATACCCACCGGGGAGCCAGAGCTGCTACCCAGGAGCGAGTACGTATAGGATCCTTGCAGTCAATATGCCGGAGGCTCATTGCTGGGTTCATCCCCCGGGGAAGGTTTGTGGAGTCTCCAGAGTATGGTGCTAGAAGAGTGCTTGCGATGTAGTTGAGGTGTTGATCAGCGTCTGGATGCTGCTCCGCTGGCTCCTTGGCTTGCCTTTGGTTCAGGACTGTCAGGGCATAAGGCTCTGGCCAACCAAGGGACACCAGGAGCATTCGCTCTCAACCCTCGAAAGGTGCTGTCCCGTCGACGGCTGCAGTGGTGCTACAAGAGAGCTTGCGAGGAGCTCATGTGGGCCAAGCTTGCTTCGGATGTAGCACTAGGCGTAGGGACGGGTGCCCAAGGCCGTCATCTTGACGGTTGATGTGTTTGGTCTTTGTAACCGGTGCACGACCGTCTTTGTTGTAATTGTATAACCTGCAAAAGGATTTTACTGCATGATAGTCTTGAGGAGGAAGCTTCTCGGCAGCTCCAGCCCTGAGTCGTCGGGGCTTGGCCGCGCTTCTCCAACTGTTGTAACTCATTCGCAGCGTCAGCCCCCGAGCATTTCGGGGCTCATCGAGCCCGAGAGGCACGCTGTTTTTGATGTGGCACCAGCCCCCGAGTCCGAGTGCCGGTCGAACCTTAGCGGTACGCCGTTTGTTCTGCAGTGTTGGCTTCCGAGTAGCTCGGAGCCAATCAAGCCCGAGAGGCACACTGACTTTATTGCGGCGCCAGCCCCCGAGTGCGAGTGCTGTTAGAGCCTTAGCGGCACGCCACTTGGCTTGCAGTGTTGGCTCCCGAGTGGTTCGGGGCCAATCGAGCCCGAGAGGCACACTGACTTTAATGCGGCGCCAGCCCCCGAGTGCGAGTGCTGTTAGAGCCTTAGCGGCACGCCACTTGGCTTGCAGTGTTGGCTCCCGAGTGGTTCGGGGCCAATCGAGCCCGAGAGGCACACTGACTTCAATGCGGCGCCAGCCCCCAAGTCCAAGGGCTGGTCGAGCCTTAGCGGCACGCCGACTTCTTCGTCTTGCCCGAGTGCTCGGGGTCGTTTTTTACCATTGACGCCCGGCGCATAACGGAAGGGGAAGGCGCCCAACGGCTCTTTTTACCGTTACGCCCGCATCCGTTAATCGCGCCGTCCGGCGGTAATCTCGGGCATCGAGGCGCGCTATAAAGGGTGAGGGTTAGGTCTGGAGGGGAAATCCCTCTGTTTCCAGATCCGTTTTCCCCATTCTTCATTCTCCATTCCGCCGCCACCAAAGAATCCTTCTTGCTTCTAGATCCGCCCCGCGGATTTAGCCACTACGGGGAGCGTAGGCTCGTTGATGCGGACGAAGTCCCCTGCGTGTAGATCCATGGCGCCGAAGAGGAAGCTCACCGGCGTCCCCAAGTCTGACAAGATCCCCTCCCCTGCCGTCGCGTGGGCGCGGGGGAAGGTAACCACGGAGATGCTGGAGGAAATGGTGGAGCGGAGCATCCTCCCGTCTCAGGCCGTGGCGGAGTGGCGGCCGAGCGCCGGGGAGGCATTCCCGTCGGAGAACTCCGGCGAGCTGGTCCTGTTCAAGCCGTTCTTCGAGGCGGGACTCGGCTTGCCGATGGGGGCCTTCTTCCGAGGTTTGCTTCACTACTACGGGATCGAGGCCATCAACCTCAATCCCAACTCCATCATGGCGATTTCTGTCTTCATTCATCTCTGTGAGGCCTATCTGGGGATCTCTCCCCATTTCGACCTGTGGAGGTACTTGTATTGGCTAAAGCCTCAGCCGAGCGAGGAGAAGATGGTGGTAGTGGGAGGCGCCAGATTCATGCTGCGTCAAGGGCGGAAGGATGAATACTTCGACATCGCCCTCAACACCTCCAACAAGGGCTGGAAAGCCGAGTGGTTCTATGTCGGGAACCACGCGCCGACGATCCCTGCCACACCGGAGAGCGCCCGAAGGTGAAGGACTGCTGGAATGATCTTCCCAGTGGTTCTCAGATGCGGGAAGTGGAGGAGCTCCTTGCGATGATCAAGGAACTCAAGGAAGTTGGACACTTGATGGCGATCGGCGTTGCCTGCAACTTTAGCAGGCGGCTGATTCAGCCAATCCAGGAGCGGAAGCACCCGGGCTACGAGTACTCGGGCCGGGAGGATCCCACCCGGGGAGCCCGCCGGACGGTGGGCAAGGAGGAGATGAAAGCACGCGTAGGCGGGTTCTTCCTCGGGCACGTGTCGGAGAAGCGCCAGCCGCGCCCATTTTCCTTGAAGAGGCCTGCTCCACCGGTAAGTTTCTGTTCCGAGTGCTTTTGAATGTTCTTCTTGATGCAATTTTTGGTTTTTGATGTAGTCGTCCGTTGGCCGTCTGATTTTGCGATTTCTCTGGCGCAGGATCGGGTCTTCGAGTATTTTTCCGCTGCCCCGCTTCTGGAGGATCTCCCTAGGAAGGTGTTCCTGGGGGAAGCGCCCCCAGGTGACCAGGTCGACCCTCCAGCGGCAGAAGCAGCTGATCCTCCCGCTCCTCTGGTGTGGGCACCTAGCGATACAGAGGGCTCCCTGAGCCCTTCTGATGAAGAAGTGGTGGAGGAACGCCCGCGGAAGCGCCGGATGACCGTGGCGAAGGTCGGGCCCCGCAGGGCCGGCGTTGCTAAGTTGGCGACGTCTGTCGCTGG
Source organism: Alloteropsis semialata (assembly GCA_004135705.1). Taxonomy (NCBI): domain Eukaryota; kingdom Viridiplantae; phylum Streptophyta; class Magnoliopsida; order Poales; family Poaceae; genus Alloteropsis; species Alloteropsis semialata. The sequence continues at coordinate 36,598 of QPGU01000527.1, read as the reverse complement.
TGAGGCAGCCGAGGACGACTCGGCAACAATGTCGGACGAAGCGCCCTCTGTCCAGCAAGCAGTGGCGCGTACGCCGCCACCACCTCCCAAGCGGAAGCGCACGAGGAAGATGACAGCGAAGAAGTCGGCTGCGCAGCCGGCCAAGCAACCGGCGGCGGGCTCGGACGCCGACGTTGACGAGCCGGGAAATCCTTCACCGGCCGTCGTGGAGGAAGAGGAGAAGGACGAGGCGGTGCCCGACTCCTTGTTCCAGGAGCAGGAGCACGCCCGAGCTATGGGCGTGTCGGTGGAGGAGAGGCGGCGCATGATGGCTGAGACAATTGTGCAGGCCACCGCGGACGCAAGGCCAGTCTCTGATCTGGGGACCAAGCTTCCAATCCTGCGGCCCCGAGTTATGGTGGTGAAGAGTACTCAGTAAGTCTCCGTTCTCATGCTCGTTAGCTGTGTGGATAATTGTTTCCGAGTTCTTTGTTTTCATTGCCGAGTGCTTTTTCAGCAAAGCCTCTGACCTTGATGGTGAGGCGGCCAGCGGGAAGGCTCCGTCGACTGATGTCCCGCAAGGTCTGAGTTCTCCTCCGGTCACACATGTTGGCCAGTCATCCTCAGGTGCTACGCCTGAGGTGACGAACTTGGCCGAGGGGTTGGCGGCGGCGCGGACGGAGGAGATACCAGCCGGGCTTGACCCGGAGGTGAACGTGGCGGCGGAAGCGACCAAAGACGTGCAGGGTGGAGGAGGCGAGACGGTGATCCCCTCAAGTGGTGGCGCTGGGGATCCTGAGGTGGACCTGGCGGCGGAGGCCCCACACGCAGGCACAGGCGCCACTGTTCAAGGAGAAGCCCAGGAGGAAGGACTCCAAAAGCAGTCAGACGCCTCGGGAACTATCACTGTCCCCGGGGTTGACGCTATCGCGGCGGAGGAGGAGACGGTTCTTGCTGAGCTTCAGCTTGCAGTCGACCAGTCCCGGCGCTGTGCAGCGGTTTGTCCCCTCATCTGCCTTGTTTGTCTTTTCTTGTCCATTATGAAATGTCTGAGTTGTTCATTTTGGCGAATCGTTGTAGAGGTTGGCCACGCTCCGGCAGTCGCGCCTTGGGCAGCTCCAGGACGCGGAGTCGGCGCTCCAGCGCGCGGCGGAGATGGAGGCAGGGCTCAAACGGGTCAAGCGCCAGCGTGACGTCGCTCGGAAGAGCCTGAATGATGCCGTCGTGCAGCATCGCTCACAGCTTCATGGTGAGGATTTGTCCTTTGTGTAGCTTTTTTGGTGATTCTTATTGATCGTCGAGTTTGCCGTGTACTTTTCGCCCTGATCCGAGTGCTCCTCTGCTTTTTCAGAGAGGGAGATGGAGAGGGACAGCCACATCAAGGAGCTGAAGGAGTTGCGTTTTGCAAACGCGACTCTGCAGAAGTCGGAGGAGGTGATGGCGGGGAAGCTGAAGACGGAGCAGGAGTTCCAAAAAGGTGCGGACATGACGATGCTCCAGGGGATGTATACTATCCAGAATAATGCTCAAATCATAACAGGCTTGGAGCAAGATCTGGCGTCGGCGCATTTGGCCCTGACGGAGGTCAACGAGGCGGCGAGGGAGTTGCTGGACGCCGTGGCCCCAGAAGAGGGTGAACCGACAGCTCTCGTTGCTCGTCTGCACGGTGCGCCGACTCGGATCGCGATCTGGTCAAGGAGTCGGTGGTTGTGTGTGCGAACGACGCTCTCGCGCGTGTTCGGACACTCTATCCACGGATCGACCTTGCACTAGTTGGCGATGGGGTGGTGGCGGACGCCTCAACGGAGCAAGTCGACGAGGCACTGGCTCTAACTCGCCCGATCGCCGAGAAGGTCGGCGAGGCTCTCAAGCGTGAGTAGGATCCTGCAAGTTGAAGCAGGGTAGAGTAGACTTTGTATATATAAGCATTCAGAAACTAGTAAAACAACAATATTGGATATTTTGTTTTATGTTTTAAGGTTGCCTGAGTAGTTCTTTTGCTTCAATGTGCTTTTCCCTTCGCTTCACTTATCCTAAGTTCATAACGTCGAGAGCGGATCCCGTGCACGTGTAGAAAGGCTTAGGCATCGTTCCAGGCCCGGTTACGTAGCATTTAGTTAGGAACTACTTGGGAACAGAGTAATACCGAGTTGTTTTGCAAGGAGAACAAATATGAAATGGGCAAAGCATATATTTTTATTGAACTCTGTGATACATAGCTTTTATGGGTAGAATCGGCGTAAATGTTCTATGTTCCACGGGTGTGGGACTTCAGTGCCGTCCTCGTATTGGAGACGAAAAGTACCCGAACATATGACCTGGGTCATGATGAACGGTCCTTCCCATGGGGCGGAGAGTTTGTGAACCCCTGCTGTGGATTGCACTCGGCGTAAGACGAGGTCACCAATGTTGAAGTCCCGTTGCTGGACGTTCTTGTCGTGGTAGCGTCGGAGTTGTTGCTGGTAGCGCGCGTGCTGTATGAGTGCGTTGACTCGGTGTTCCTCGATGGAGTCGAGGTCCACCTCGCGAGCTGCTTCTGCTTCGCCTTCTTCGTAGTTGTTGATGCGCGGTGAGCCAAAAGCGATGTCGGTGGGGAGGATTGCCTCGGAGCCGTAGACCAGGAAGAAAGGAGTGTGACCTGTTGCATGCTCGGTGAGCCAAAAGCGATGTCGGTGGGGAGGATTGCCTCGGAGCCGTAGACCAGGAAGAAAGGAGTGTGACCTGTTGCACGACTCGGCTGAGTCCTGAGTCCCCAGATGACCTGTGGTAGCTCTTGATGCCATCGTCCGGCGAATTTCTTCAACGGGTCGAAGATTCTTGCTTTAAGGCCTTGGAGTATCATGGCGTTGGCTCGTTCCACCTGTCCATTGCACCTGGGATGGGCGACGGAGGCGTAGTATACATCGATGCACCTGCTCTCGCAAAAGTCCCAGAAGGCGGATGCGGTGAACTGTGTCCCCAAGTCGGTTATGATCCTATTGGGGACCCCGAATCGGTGTGTGATCTCTTCGATGAAGGCGACGGCTTGCTTTGACGTTGGAGTTCCGACGATGGCCTTGTACTCTATCCATTTGGAGAATTTGTCGATGGCGACAAGGATGTGCGTGTAACCTCCCGGAGCCGCTCTGAACGGTCCCACCATGTCCAACCCCCAACAGGCGAAAGGCCACGAGGGCGGGATGGTGCGTAGAGCTTGGGCCGGGAGATGTTTCTGCTTGGCGAAGAATTGGCACCCCTGGCACCGGCGGACGAGTGCTTTGGCATCGGACACGGCGGTAGGCCAAAAGAACCCGGCTCGGTATGCTTTCCTGACTAGTGTCCCTGCGGCGGCGTGGCTTCCACAAACTCCCGAGTGGATATCGTCAAGGATCTGGAGGCCGACTTCTTTCGTGACGCATTTGATGAAAACTTGATTTGTGGCGGCTCGTCTGTATAGGGCGTCACCGACCACCACGTAGTTCCTGCTTCGGCGCTCCAGGATCTTTCGAGCTGTGGGGTCTTGTGGCACCTTATTGCGGGCGAGGTAATCTACGAACTCGGCCATCCAATCTTCTTCGGCGTCGATCGTCAATACCTCGCAGAGTTCAGGAGCAGGCTCTGGTTCGTCCCCTAACTCTTTAACGGAGGGTTTGAGGAGGCCTTGCACGAATACTCCCCCTGGTACTTCCGCGCGGGTTGACCCCAGTTTGGCGAGTGCATCAGCGGCGAGGTTGTTCTCCCGTGGAACGTGGTGATACTCAACTCCGTAGAATTTTCCCTCCTGCTTGTGCACTGCCTCGCAATAAGCGTTCATCCGCTCGCTGTGGTGATCCCAGTCTTTGTTCACCTGATTTATAACGACAGCTGAGTCACCATAAACCAGGAGCCTCTTTATTCCTAGTGAAGTGGCGATGCGGAGCCCGTGGAGGATTGCTTCGTACTCGGCGGCGTTGTTGGTGATGGGGAAGCGAATTTGGAGGACATATCAGAGCAGTTCCCCTTTCGGCGAGATGAAGAGTACACCGGCGCCTCCGCCGTCGATCATTAAGGAGCCGTCGAAGTACATCTTCCAGTGTTCGCCACTGGTGTCTTCTTTCGCGTCCTGGCTCTCGGTCCATTCGGCGACAAAGTCGGCGAGGATCTGTGACCTGATGGCAGTGCGCGGGACGAAGTCTATGATGAAGGAAGCGAGCTCGATGGACCACTTGATGATTCGCCCGGTGACGTCCCTGTTGTGGAGGATTTCGCCGAGTGGAAATTGCGTGACCACCTTGATGCGATGTGCTTGAAAATAATGGCGGAGTTTCCTTGATGTGATCAGCAGTGCATAGAGCAGTTTCTGCACCTGAGGATAGCGGGCCTTAGACTCGCTGAGTACTTCGCTCACGTAGTAGACTGGTCACTGCACTCTTTGCACCTTTCCTTCTTCCTCCCTTTCCACGACGATGACAGTGCTCACCACATTAGTCGTGGCAGCAATGTACAGGAGTAGCGTTTCATCGTTATGCGGGGCGGTGAGTACTGGTGGATTGGAGAGGTAGTTCTTGAGGTCGGTGAAAGCTTGCTGCGCCTCCTGGTTCCACTCGAACTTGTCGGTCTTCTTGAGGATCTTGAAGAACGGCAAACCCTTATCCCCCAGCCGGGAGATGAACCTGCTCAAGGCCGCCATGCAACCAGTCAGCTTTTGGATCTCTTTCTTCCCAGTCGGTGGTTTCATCCTCCGGATGGTGTCTATCTTCTCGGGGTTGGCTTGGATGCCTCTGTTGCTCACGATGAAGCCGAGTAGTTTCCCCTTCGGTACGCCAAAGATGCACTTGGTCGGGTTTAGCCTCCAGTTGAGCCTGCGGAGATTGGTGAACGTCTCGGAGAGGTCGGCGATGAACTCGGCTTCGGTCTTCGTCTTGATGACTATATCGTCGACGTAGGCCTCGGCGTTGCGGCCGATCTGTGTGCCCAGGGTGAGGTTGATGGCCCTCTGGTAAGTAGCACCAGCGTTGCGGAGGCCGAACGTCATCTTGGTGTAGCAGTAAGTGCCAATCGAAGTAATGAAGGATGTCTTCTCTTGGTCTTCTTCTTTCAAGGCGATCTGGTGATAGCTGGAGTAATAATCCAGGAAGCATAGGAGTACGCATCCGGCGGTGGAGTCGACGACTTGGTCGATGCGGGGCAGGACGAAGGGGTCCTTAGGGCAGTGCCTGTTGAGATCCGTGTAATCAACACACATTCTCCATTCATTATTCTTTTTTCTTACAAGGACTGGATTAGCAAGCCAGTCGGGATAAAAGACTTCTCTAATGAACCCGGCAGCTAACAGCCTTGTAATCTCTACCCTAATGGCCTCCTTGCGGTCTTGCGCGAAGCGACGGAGCTTTTGGCGAACTGGCTTGGCGTTCGCGTCAACCTTCAAGGAGTGCTCGACCACCTCCCTCGGAACACCCGGCATATCTGATGGAGTCCATGCGAATATGTCGGCGTTGTCCCGGAGGAAGGCGACGAGCGCGCTTTCTATTTAGGGTCGAGCCCTGAACCAATCAGGGCGGTCTTGGAGGAGTCGGAGAGCCCAAGCGAGATGGGGCGCACTTCTTTAGCCGGCTGCATGGTGGTCGGCGCGGCTCTTCGCTTGGAGGACTCGAGGATGGAGCCCGGGTCTCCCTGGAAAGTTCTCGCCTCGTGGACCACTTCCATCTGGAGCACGCTGCGCTCGATGCCGGTGCAGAGGTGGAGCCCTTCTTTGTCGCAGCCCTTGGCGGTGTGGACGTCGCTGCGGATGGAGAGGACGCCGTTTGGTGCCGGCATCTTCATCAGCAGGTACGTGTAGTTGGGGATCGCCATGAATTTGGCGAGCGCTGGCCTCCCGAGTATGGCGTGGTAGGCGGTGGTGAAGTCGGCGACCTGGAAGTTGAGGTACTCGGTCCGGAAGTTGCTCTGATCGCCGAAGGTGACGGGCAGAGCTATCTGCCCGAGTGGTTTGGAGCCCTTGCCCGGGATCAGCCCGTAGAATGGGTGGAGAGAAGGAGTCAGAGCGTCGAGGCCGATGCCCATGTCCCTCAGTGTTTGGGCGAAGATGATGTTAAGCCCGCTTCCGCCGTCGACGAGTACTTTGGTGAGGCGGGCGTTGTTCACGATCGGCTGAGCACCAGGGGGTACTCGCCCACGTCGGAGATCTGGAACCACTGGTCCTCCCTGGAGAAGGTGATCGGCTGCTCGGACCAGCGGAGTGGTTGGATCGGTGACGTGTAGCAGGAGAATATCTCCCGGTCGCGCACCTTCTCCCTGCGCTTGTCATCCACGGGCGGCGGTCCTCCGAGGATGAAGTTCACCTGCCTCTCGACGTTCGGGAATTCGGGGTTCGCGGGGCCCCTTTTCCCTTGTCGCCTTTGTCGTCGTCGCGCGGCGGCAGCTTCCCTTCTTTCTTCTTGTAAGCGTCGGCGAGTCCCATGCAGTCGATCATGCGGTGCTTAGACTGCTTGTGGATGGGGCAGGGCCCTTGGAGCATCTTGTCGAACTCGGCGTTGAAGTTGGACCGCGGGCGAGGGCCTCCGCGATCCATGGCGGCGACGGTGAAGTCTCTCGAGCGCTTTCGGTCACCCATCCTGCTCGGTTCAGGTCGGGCGCGGCGCGGGTCCTCCTTCTTCGGCCGGTCCTCTCGGCGAGGCGGCCGATCGTCGTCCCGAGTGCTTTTCTTGTTGTAGTGGAGGCGAGCGGCCTCCTTGGCGTTCGCCATCTTGTTCACCCGCCCAAAGAACTCGCCGGAGGTCTTTGGCATGTCCTCGCAGAGGCGCTCGAAGACGACGGAGTCAGCGAGGCCGTCGAAAAAGTAGTTGATGATCTCGGACTCGGAGCAGACGGGAACCAGGTTGCGGTTCTCCATGTACCGGTCGGTGTAGTCGCGGAGGCTCTCCCCGCGGTTCTGTTTCACCTTGCCCAGATCCCACGCTGTGCCTGGCCGGATGGAGCTGCCCTGGAAGTAGCTCTTGAACTGGCGGCAAAAAGTGTCCCAGCTGTCGATGGAGCTGGGCTCGAGGCTGTGGAGCCAGCTCAGCCCCACCTTGGTCATGGCGACGGGGAAGTAGGCACACATGGAGTCGTGGTCACCGTTCACCGCACGGATGGCGATGCTGTACGTCCGGAGCCACATCGTAGGGTCCGTCTTCCCGTCGTATCTTTCTATGCCTGTAGGTTTGAAGTTAGCAGGCATTCGAATAGATCTTACTCGGGCGGTAAACGCCGGGAAGCCATCGCAGTCGTTGAGGTTCTCCATGTCCTCACGTCCCGAATCGGCGGAGTAGTCTTCAGGAGTGCGAGCCCGAGGTGGCCTGTCTTGTCCGAGTGGAGGTCCGTACTTGCGGTCGAATTCGCGGCGACGTGCGGCCTCATTGGCCTCGAGCTCTCGGCGTAGGCGCGTGTCGCGGTCCAGCCCCGGGGCGCCGTGTTCGCGATTGTACTCGGCGCGCCGTCGGAGCTCCTCCTCGTCCCTTCGCCGGTGGCGGTCGTCGAGGTTCCTGCGGAGGTCACGGTTGCGGAGTTGTTCGCGGAGGTCTGGCTGGTCGACCACGTCGTGATCAACTTCACGACGACTGGCCGACTTGGAGTGGCGAGATGATGAAACGGCAGCTTTTTGGGCGTTGATCATGCCCGCGGCGGCGGTCAACCTGGTCTTGATCCGGTTGAGCTCCGGGGTTTCCGGAATCCCTTCCAGTTCAAGGTGCGCGGCGGCGAGATTAGCCGATGGGGTAGCGTAGACGCCCACACCGCCGACTTCTTGGATGAAGTCGTCGTGGAGGTTACGCGTGGCCCTGGGGTTTCGGCGATCCCGTCGCGCGTCGCGGCGTCGTTGCTTCTCATCATTGCGTCCGATCCTGGCGTCACGATGTGCTTGATCTTCCCCTTGGACTGTCGGCTCATCGGCGGATATGTCGGAGACGAACGTCTCCCGCTTGGCAGGCACGATCCTCTTGTTTGGAGGGAGGACACGTGTGACTCGCGGGAAAGTCGGAGTTGCTTCCTGTTCAGGCGGAGTCGGCGCATCCTGAGGACGAGGGTGTTGCGCTGCCGCAACGTCCGGAGCAGATCCGATCTGGGTGGTCGTGATGGGGTCGACCGCCCTGATCGCATCTGGGGAGTAGTCGGCGCTCAGCCGTTCGCAGAGTGCTTCTTGGTAGACGGTCCCGCTGTTCCTGAGTCCCAATGGGAATCGTGTCGGCGAGGTGATGCCCTGGCAAGCAGATTCGGCGAGCTCGATACATTCGCCGATGGAGGCGATGGCGTGGTCCATGTCCGCCTCAAATTGGCGTTGGCGTGCGGCCCAGCGACGCCTTCGCTCCTCGGGCGTCTGCTGCACCCTGCGCGGCGGAGGCGGAGTGGATGAAGCAGTCGGCGGTGTAGGCGGAAGCGTGCTCCCCTCGGGTGCCGGGAGAGCGATGTTGGCCGTCGTGATCGCCGAGTTGTTGGCGATGGTTGGCGACGGAGTGGCGATGGTGACGATCCCGTCTGGCGTAGCGTCAAGTCGCGGCGCTGTCTCCTCCGGGGTGGCGTCACGGCTGAAGGAGAGCTCCCCCTCAGGTCCAGCGGTGAAGACCATGGATCCGAAGAAGAACATGGCCCCCTCAGTGATGGATATCTTTGCGGATGCCGGCGTGATGACGGCGGAAGTAGATGCCATCGAGCTTGCAGATTGATCTCGTCGATCAACCCCTACCTGGCGTGCCAACTGTCGGATTTATGGACCCGGCAGTCCACACAGGGTAGCCTACGTGGTTAATTTGTTGAGGGACAGATCGAGGATCACAAGACGATGGTAACACAAGACGCAAGGATTGAACAGGTTCGGGCCGTCAAGATGACGTAATACCCTACGTCCTGTGTTGGGTGTATGGATTGCTGTGTATGAAGTTCCTGAAGGATCTCCGTAGTTGGGTTCTGTCCTAGGTTGAAGTTCGTGTTCTGGAGGGGGGTCTCAAGGCACCTTATATAGTCCGGCTGCCTTGAGTTACAAGTCGGCTAGAGATCATAACCTACCCAAAATACAAGGATGCGATCCTATAACGATTACAGATATCCTTCCCTATAATTTCGGCTAGTTTATCTTGATCTCCAAGCTTCTTGCAGGATACGCCGTCTTGTTCCTTGCTGCGTGCGCCGTCACGCCCATCCGGTTCGTCCAACTGGTGGGCCTCCCGGCTGGTGGGCCACCCAGTCTAACAAGCTGGCCGATAGCACTCGGATTGGGCCGCCCCTTGCTGGTTGGGCCAATCCGCCCTCTGGGTACCCCTGGTGGTCTACCCCCGACACATATGCTTCCCTTTCCAACTACTTAGTTTTCTCTCAAACTTTTCCTCTATGATCCGCCAATCTACATTACTGAGTTTTCTAAAATGCATTGGAATGCCAAGGTATCTAAAAGGATATTTCCCAGATTGGCAGCCAAATAATTGTGAGTATTGTTGTTCCATTTCTTTAGCTTGTCCAAAACAAAATATTTCACTTTTATGAAAGTTGATCTTTAGGCCTGATAGTTGCTCAAAAGCACACAATAACATTTTCATATTAGTTGCCTTTTCAATATCATGGTCCATAAAAAGAATGGTGTCATCCGCATATTGCAAGATGGACAGGCCGCCATCTACAAGATGAGGAATAATCCCCGTTACCTGACCGTCATCTTTTGCTCTATCTATTAGGATAGCAAGCATGTCAACAACAATATTAAACAAAATGGGCGATAGTGGATCCCCTTGTCGTAATCCTTTCAACGTTTGAAAATTTTGTCCTACTTGATCATTGATTTTGATACCCACGTGTCCCTTTTGTATGAAAGCCTCAATCCATTTGCACCACTGTTGTGAGAAACCTTTCATTCTCAATGTTTGTTGTACAAAACTCCACTTAACTTTGTCATATGCTTTCTCAAAATCAATTTTAAATATGACTCCATTCTGTTTTTCCTATGAAGTTCATGGATGGTTTCGTGTAAAACAACAACCCCTTCCATGATATTCCTCCCAGGGAGAAAGGCAGTCTGTGTAGGACTAACGACTTTCTGTGCCACCATTGAGATCCTATTAGTCGCAACTTTCGTAAATATTTTAAGGCTAACATTAAGCAAACAGATTGGTCTGTATTGCTGTATTTTGATAGCTTCTTTGCATTTTGGTAATAAGATAATTGTTCCAAAGTTAAGACTTTGGAACTCCGAAAACATTGCCATTACGTCGCCCTTAATTGTGCCCCAGAACACCTGATAGAATTCCGCCGGGAAACCATCAGGCCCAGGAGCTTTATTATGTTCCATTTGGAATATCGCCTCCCTCACCTCTGTNACATCGTAGGGTCCGTCTTCCCGTCGTATCTTTCTATGCCTGTAGGTTTGAAGTTAGCAGGCATTCGAATAGATCTTACTCGAGCGGTAAACGCCGGGAAGCCATCGCAGTCATTGAGGTTCTCCATGTCCTCACGTCCCGATTCGGCGGAGTGGTCTTCAGGAGTGCGAGCCCGAGGTGGCCTGTCTTGTCCGAGTGGAGGTCCGTACTTGCGGTCGAATTCGCGGCGACGTGCGGCCTCATTGGCCTCGAGCTCTCGGCGTAGGCGCGTGTCGCGGTCCAGCCCCGGGGCGCCGTGTTCGCGATTGTACTCGGCGCGCCGTCGGAGCTCCTCCTCGTCCCTTCGCCGGTGGCGGTCGTCGAGGTTCCTGCGGAGGTCACGGTTGCGGAGTTGTTCGCGGAGGTCTGGCTGGTCGACCACGTCGTGATCAACTTCACGATGACTGGCCGACTTGGAGTGGCGAGATGATGAAACGGCAGCTTTTTGGGCGTTGATCATGCCCGCGGCGGCGGTCAACCTGGTCTTGATCCGGTTGAGCTCCGGGGTTTCCGGAATCCCTTCCAGTTCAAGGTGCGCGGCGGCGAGATTAGCCGATGGGGTAGCGTAGACGCCCACACCGCCGACTTCTTGGATGAAGTCGTCGTGGAGGTTACGCGTGGCCCTGGGGTTTCGGCGATCCCGTCGCGCGTCGCGGCGTCGTTGCTTCTCATCATTGCGTCCGATCCTGGCGTCACGATGTGCTTGATCTTCCCCTTGGACCGTCGGCTCATCGGCGGATATGTCGGAGACGAACGTCTCCCGCTTGGCAGGCACGATCCTCTTGTTTGGAGGGAGGACACGTGTGACTCGCGGGAAAGTCGGAGTTGCTTCCTGTTCAGGCGGAGTCGGCGCATCCTGAGGACGAGGGTGTTGCGCTGCCGCAACGTCCGGAGCAGATCCGATCTGGGTGGTCGTGATGGGGTCGACCGCCCTGATCGCATCTGGGGAGTAGTCGGCGCTCAGCCGTTCGCCGAGTGCTTCTTGGTAGACGGTCCCGCTGTTCCTGAGTCCCAATGGGAATCGTGTCGGCGAGGTGATGCCCTGGCAAGCAGATTCGGCGAGCTCGATACATTCGCCGATGGAGGCGATGGCGTGGTCCATGTCCGCCTCAAATTGGCGTTGGCGTGCGGCCCAGCGACGCCTTCGCTCCTCGGGCGTCTGCTGCACCCTGCGCGGCGGAGGCGGAGTGGATGAAGCAGTCGGCGGTGTAGGCGGAAGCGTGCTCCCCTCGGGTGCCGGGAGAGCGATGTTGGCCGTCGTGATCGCCGAGTTGTTGGCGATGGTTGGCGACGGAGTGGCGATGGTGACGATCCCGTCTGGCGTAGCGTCAAGTCGCGGCGCTGTCTCCTCCGGGGTGGCGTCACGGCTGAAGGAGAGCTCCCCCTCAGGTCCAGCGGTGAAGACCATGGATCCGAAGAAGAACATGGCCCCCTCAGTGATGGATATCTTTGCGGATGCCGGCGTGATGACGGCGGAAGTAGATGCCATCGAGCTTGCAGATTGATCTCGTCGATCAACCCCTACCTGGCGTGCCAACTGTCGGATTTATGGACCCGGCAGTCCACACAGGGTAGCCTACGTGGTTAATTTGTTGAGGGACAGATCGAGGATCACAAGACGATGGTAACACAAGACGCAAGGATTGAACAGGTTCGGACCGTCAAGATGACGTAATACCCTACGTCCTGTGTTGGGTGTATGGATTGCTGTGTATGAAGTTCCTGAAGGATCTCCGTAGTTGGGTTCTGTCCTAGGTTGAAGTTCGTGTTCTGGAGGGGGGTCTCAAGGCACCTTATATAGTCCGGCTGCCTTGAGTTACAAGTCGGCTAGAAATCATAACCTACCCGAAATACAAGGATGCGATCCTATAACGATTACAGATATCCTTCCCTATAATTTCGGCTAGTTTATCTTGATCTCCAAGCTTCTTGCAGGATACGCCGTCTTGTTCCTTGCTGCGTGCGCCGTCACGCCCATCCGGTTCGTCCAACTGGTGGGCCTCCCGGCTGGTGGGCCACCCAGTCTAACAAGCTGGCCGATAGCACTCGGATTGGGCCGCCCCTTGCTGGTTGGGCCAATCCGCCCTCTGGGTACCCCTGGTGGTCTACCCCCGACACATATGCTTCCCTTTCCAACTACTTAGTTTTCTCTCAAACTTTTCCTCTATGATCCGCCAATCTACATTACTGAGTTTTCTAAAATGCATTGGAATGCCAAGGTATCTAAAAGGATATTTCCCAGATTGGCAGCCAAATAATTGTGATTATTGTTGTTCCATTTCTTTAGCTTGTCCAAAACAAAATATTTCACTTTTATGAAAGTTGATCTTTAGGCCTGATAGTTGCTCAAAAGCACACAATAACATTTTCATATTAGTTGCCTTTTCAATATCATGGTCCATAAAAAGAATGGTGTCATCCGCATATTGCAAGATGGACAGGCCGCCATCTACAAGATGAGGGATAATCCCCGTTACCTGACCGTCATCTTTTGCTCTATCTATTAGGATAGCAAGCATGTCAACAACAATATTAAACAAAATGGGCGATAGTGGATCCCCTTGTCGTAATCCTTTCAACGTTTGAAAATTTTGTCCTACTTGATCATTGATTTTGATACCCACGTGTCCCTTTTGTATGAAAGCCTCAATCCATTTGCACCACTATGTGAGAAACCTTTCATTCTCAATGTTTGTTGTACAAAACTCCACTTAACTTTGTCATATGCTTTCTCAAAATCAATTTTAAATATGACTCCATTCTATGTTTTCCTGTGAAGTTCATGGATGGTTTCGTGTAGAACAACAACCCCTTCCATAATATTCCTCCCAGGGAGAAAGGCAGTCTGTGTAGGACTAACGACTTTCTGTGCCACCATTGAGATCCTATTAGTCGCAACTTTCGTAAATATTTTAAGGCTAACATTAAGCAAACAGATTGGTCTGTATTGCTGTATTTTGATAGCTTCTTTGCATTTTGGTAATAAGATAATTGTTCCAAAGTTAAGACTTTGGAACTCCGAAAACATTGCCATTACGTCGCCCTTAATTGTGCCCCAGAACACCTGATAGAATTCCGCCGGGAAACCATCAGGCCCAGGAGCTTTATTATGTTCCATTTGGAATATCGCCTCCCTCACCTCTGTTTCTGTGAATTCGGAGGTTAGGATCTCATTTTCAGCATCAGTGACCTGAGGAATGTCATCTATTCGCGACGCATCCAGATTAAAGTTATTATTTTCTGGTGGACCGAAAAGACCTTTATAATAAGTTGTGATGTATTTCTTTAGTTCCTCATCACCCTTTATTATATGATTCCCCTCTTGTAACTGATAAATTCTTGTTTTCCTATGTTTCCCATTCGCCATTAGCTAGAAATATTTGGTGTTTGAATCACCTTCTAGTAACTCCTTAACCTTAGCCCTCTGGTCCCACTTGATTTCTTCTTCCCTAAGCATTTCTGCTATTCTGCTCTTTAAGCATTGTTTTAGGTCAATCTCTTGCGAGGATAAGATTGTGTTTTCCGCTTTTTTATCTAGACTATCAAGCTTGTCCAGAATTCTCTTATTTTCCTTTTTCAAAATGCCACTGGTGTTCTTAGCCCAACCCCATAGATGTTGACGAACTCTTCTAACCTTAGCTTGCCATCTTTCCAGCGGGGTGGCACCTTGGTCCACGCTCTCCCAGACCTCCTTTACCATGTCTATGAAACCATCTCGAAGCAACCAACCCAACTCAAACTTGAATTGGCATTGATTAAAGTTCGAGGATGAGTCACCAGTGTTCACGAGTAAGGGTGTGTGATCTGAGATGTCACGTGAAAGTGCTGTGACAGTCGAGAGCGGGAATTTTTGTTCCCACTCCGTTGTCATTAAAATTCTATCTAACTTTTCATAGGTCAGCGTTTGTAAAGAATTAGCCCATGTGTATTGTCTGCCTGACAACTCAAGCTCCCTTAAATTAAGACCATCAATTATAGCATTAAAAAGAAAAGGCCAACGATGGTCATAATTATCATTGTTCTTATCATTGGGGCTTCTTAGTAAGTTAAAGTCGCCACCAATTAACAAGGGAAGTTGTATGTGACTACACATATGAACTAACTCTGTTAGGAAATTTTCTTTGAAATCCGGTTGCGCTGGACCATATACTGCTACAAGTGCCCACTTGAAGCTATCATTCTTATTGCAAAAGTGGAATTTCACATAGTAATCTCCTTCGTCAATTGCGCCAATGTCATAAACCTCTAGGTCAATGCCAAGTAAAATACCACCTGACCGACCTTTAGGTTCTTTCACATGCCACAGATAATTCTTACCACTACACAGATTTTTAAGGAAAGGATTAGTGAAGCTTTTCCTTGCTATTTCTAAAATGGCGATAAAACTTAAGTCATGCTCCTTTGTTAAGTCTGAAATAAACCTATGTTTCTTTGGGTCTCCGAACCCATCACTATTCCAAAACACACCCTTCATTTAGACAGGTTGGGTTGTTTAGGTGTGTTAATCTCCTGGACTTTCTTGCCTTTGAAATTATGTTTGTTGGCCTTGGATTTTGCTGCAGTAAAATCACCTGGATCACTGCTAGCATCCATAACCTCTTCCATAATTTCCCCACATAAATGATTTAATATGAACATGTCTACTTCCTCTTCCTCAGCCATGTTTTTTTCCTCTTTATCTAAGGCATCAACTTTCCAATCTGTATTCCAGTTCTCATTTAACCTATGTTCCTCTACCCTTTTCAAATATAAAACCTAATCTCTAATGCTAGTATCATCAGTGCCTAAATTAATGCCAATGGTACTAAAGCAAGAACAGATCAACTCATCAGGAACATGTAAAAAAGAAGAGGCATTGGAATTTTCACCTTTAGAAGGCTGAACATCCATGTCCTTGCTGGCTTTCAGCTTTGAGGCCTGGTTCATCACCACCTCATCGCTATTGTGCGCCCTCCGTTTGCTGCGACGAAGGTCTGAACCCGCCGCTTCAGGGATGGCCGCAAGCACAGCTGGACTCATCTGACCTGTCATCCTGTCTTCCAACTTCTCCGCCTCCTTGTACCCTTGCTGATGCAAAGACCCAGTCACCTGCGCCACCATTGCCGAGGTTGGACCCTCAACCTTACTGATCGCAATCCCGGGATGGCCGCAAGCACAACTCGAAGTCAGTGACCGGGAGCAACACCACAGCTTGTTCCTGACTACTGTGCCCGGTCCGGCAATGACCTGACGGGCAACAGTACCAGGAGTAGCAGTCCCTTTGGTAATGTTCTGTTGTTTGTTCGCATCTTTATTCTTGTCACCATCAACTGGCGGATCATCTTTCTTTGTCTGATCACCACCCTCATGTTCGCCCCCATTGTCATCGAAACCAGAGTCCATGTCCATCGGCTCTGGGTTGTTTGCATCTACATTCTCCTCTACTCTGAATTGGAGCTCATATATATGTAATCTCCAATGACCACATCCACAAACTGTGGTATGATGTTGGGATCCAACACAAGCACTTGGAGACGGCATCTGCCATGTTTCCGAGTGAACTTCATGTCCACATCCTTTGATACACCCAAAATGGAGCCTACAACCCAGATGATTACAAATTCTCGTAGCTCCTCTGGTAACCCAGTAAACTGAACCCAAACCTTGGGCATGACATATTTGATTTCGTTGCCTCCCGAACCTTCTTCAAACTTGAGTGTTGTTCCTGGGAACTTGGTGTGTAGCACCCCCCATTCCACCATACACTGCAGCTCCGCCTTAGATGGAAACACTGTCCTGAAGGTGTTCATTCCCATCTCCTCGACATTCCAGCGCCACCCTCCTAGAATAAGCCTCTCCATCTCAGCTGTCACATTGGCCTTTGTGAGTGGACCACCCGTGACTCTGATCACCGCTGTTTTGGATTCCACCTTGTTCTTGAGATTATCAGGTGGAGTAATGTAGTAGAAACCAAGACCTTCCACTGCATATCCACATACCTTGGCAAAGGCTGCAGTATTTTTTTTATCTGGCTGCACCGAACGGAATATGGGGCACCGTTCCTTGGAATGATCAATGCAATCACAGATTTCACAATAGAACTCCTCCGTGCAAACCTCCATCTTGTGGCCTTTAGTGAGACACCGGTAACAATATGGAACCTTGCCACCGCCCTTCATAGTACCCTGCGCCGATGTCTCCGGCTTGTCAGTTGGCGTTGCCTTTGACAAAGACTCGGCTTTGTGAGTAGGCTTGTTTGCATCAGCTGCCACAGCGGCATCTTGGCCTACAAGCGACTGCGGCGCCACACCTTGCATGGCCGCAATTGCCTGCTGCAGCAAAGCTGCTGCCTGTGCGGCTTGTTCTGCAGCCACCGTTGCCACGGCCCCAACTTGATTCTGCCCCAGCTGGGCATTTGCATTCCCCGTGTGACCTCCTCGGCCATTCCACCCGCCGACGCCATCATGGTTCCTTCCTCCGAAATTGCGGCCACCTGACCAGCCACCATGGTTGCGACTGCCGCCATTGTAGCGGCCTCTTCCACGGCCGCCGTAGTCGCTTCCATACCCAGGGTGGAAAGGGGCCTGCTGAAAGCCACCACGGCCAAAGATGCCGGCCTGGCCATTGCCCCTTCCAGTCCCACGGTTAGCAGCACCACCCCGATGATGAGCTCCTTGGTTCGATCCGTCGTTCTCCATTGCAAAGCGTGCAGCGTCTGCGTACGAGCTCGTACGATTACAAGAGGCGGCGAATTGAGAATGAGGGGCTCTTGGGTTTCGGTTCCTTGTGCCAGTACGAGAAAAGAGCGTAGCTAGTCCGGCAGTAGGCCGATACGGCACTGACGGGCTAAGCCACATTTTTTTCAGGCCTTTTGATGGGCTGGGGCCCATTAACTTCTCAGGTTTCAAAATTGAATTTCGTTTGGATTTTGAATCCTTCACCGTCCCTGAATTACGCCCGAGATCACCGACTATACCGGATCTCGACGGCAGGATCTCCTCTGGCGCCGGCGATGACCGTTCCGGTGAGGAGAACGATGATGGAGGGACAGCAGTCCTCACGTTGTGATGAGAAGGAAGAGAAGATGTTCGACAAACCTTTGCTGTCGCTATTGCATCTCCAAGTCCTTGGCGGAGAGACTCTCGGAGCCGGAAGTTTCCCTCGCCATGGCCGTCTTTCTACCCGGCGCCGCACCATCGCATCGACGATCTTCTTGGCCGTCGTTCCATGTTTCGGTTGCTCGGCACTTGGGCAGTCCTCCAGTTCCTTCTCTGCGTCCACCATCTGAGGGATGGTGAACCCCACTTCCTCCGCTCGTTTGATGAACTCCGACGTGTCTAACGAATCCACTGATTCATCATCGTCGGACTCTGAATCGACCCTATTCAAAGCCCAGAACCGAGATCCTTGGGGTTGTTCCACTCTGTGAACATGTGGTTCAGGTTTCTTCCCGGTGGCCTGCGCCAGTTCAGAAACCCTCGCCAGATGTTCCATGGCCATGAAGCGATCCTCCTCCGTGACCACCAAATCCACCGTCTCGTCATTCTCCGGCCGAGCAGCCGGAGCCAGCGTGAGACGGTGAACCCGCAGCCGGCCCTTCATCACTTAGTCCATGCAGGTAGTGCGGCCTCCTGCCGCCGGCGTGGACGCTGAGTGCCTCGCAGCCGGCGACAACAACGCGCCCTTCTGCGTCCCCGCCGGACGCGCCGCCGTCGTCATCGCCGACGCCGATGCCTCCCTCCGTCTCGACGCCGTTCTTCCTGGTTCACACGAGAACAGGAAGGAAGGACCGAGTGAGCTCGCTCCTAGCTCCAGCCAGGGTGTGTGCGCACGCGGGATGAGAGAGAGAAGACTTAGCTTAGCCTTTGTTTTGGACTTTGCTTAGTTGTGTGCGTATGTACGTGATTGAACTTGTCACGATCACGTACATGTAGTTAGGCCAGTGGAGTTTGTTAGCATTGGCCGGGTCGCGCGGCACAAGCTGTACGTGCGGGATGGCGCACGTCACCATGGCTTGCGGCATGCTCAGCACCCGTGGCATGTTCCTTCGTGTGGCATGGCACACGAGTTACGAGTATCTCGGATCATGGCGCGGGTCAAGTGGAGGCCGGATGACCCAGTTTGTTTCCAATATAAACCAGTGAATAAACGAGAAAACGCTGCCAAGTTTTTAGCAGCAAAAAACATCGAGTCTTCTCTATGTTCTTGAGTGCGCCTCTGTTCTTTGCCGGCGGCTGTCAGGTCCGGGGCGCTCTAGCCGACACCGGTGAACGGAGGCTCACGCCGGAGACAGGAACGAAGATGGTTAACACACGCGAACACTTGGAACACGATGAACACAGGATTGGTGCTGCTCAAAGAACCGCAGCGTTTTCTGGTTTTCTTCTTCCTTTTATTGTGTATTACAAAGAGCAAAGCTCTCGGATACTGGCCGCACAACGCGCTAAACGACGCGTCCATCCCCACGTCCGCGATGTTCGCCCATCACCGATCGCCCAGGTCGTGGCGGAGCTATTCTCACGGCCACTCCCTCCTACGCGCACGGCAACCACATCTTCGGTGCTCGTGCGCATGCATAACAGAAAGAAACATGCAATCCTAACTAACCAGGTGCAAGGCTTATCTAACAAAACTCCTCCTAAACCTTGCACTTCTGCTTGAGCTTGACGAGGCCAAGCTTGTCACGCAGTTCACAGAACCGTTCCCGTGGCAGCGCCTTCATCAAGATGTCCGCCAGCTGCTCAGTAGTGCCAATGGCGGCAACATTCACCCTGTCTTCCTCGATGCACTCGCGAATGAAATGGAACCTTGTGTCGATATGCTTGCTACGATCATGAAAGACAGGGTTCTTACTCAGCTGGATGGCGGATTGGTTGTCGATGTAGATTGTGACCGCGCCTTCCTTCTTGCCCTTCAGCTCAGACAGTAGGCGCGTGAGCCACACACCTTGGCACGCAGCAGTAGTCCCTGCGATGTACTCAGCCTCACAAGAGGAGAGTGCGACGACCTTCTGCTTCTGACTCTGCCAGGTGATGGCATTCTTGCCGAGAAAGTAGAGAACGCCAGTGGTGCTCTTCCGAGTGTCAACGTCCCCGGCATGATCGCTGTCACTGAACCCCACAAGACATGCATCCTTCTCCTTTCTCGTGTAGCGGCAGCCGTAGTCCAGGGTGCCCGAGATGTACCGCAGCACCTTCTTCACGGCCGCCAGGTGTTCAGTTGTTGGAGCCTCCATGAAACGGCTCACATAGCCCACTGCGAACGCCAGGTCTGGCCTGGAGTTCACCAAGTACCGCAGTGAGCCCACGATGCTTCTGTATGCCGTCGGATCAGCTGCAGGCGCCGTGCTTGTCTTGCTAAGCTTGAGGCGCGGCTCCATGGGAATGCTGCAGGGATTACAACCTGCGAGTCCGGCGCCCTCCAGTATCTTCGCTGCGTACGCGCTCTGGCCCAAGGTGATGCCATCCTCCGATTGATTCACCTCCAGGCCAAGGTAGTAGTGCAGGAGCCCCAAGTCGCTCATCTGGAACGTCCCCTTCATCTGCGCCTTGAAGTCGTCGATGTCGCTCGTGTTCCCGCCAGTGATCACAAGATCATCGACGTAAACACCCACAAAGAGGCGCCGCGCACCATCACCGCGAAAGTACACGGCGTGCTCGGAGCTGCTGCGCCGGAAGCCGAGACCAATCAGTGCGCCGTCGAGTTTGGCGTACCAGGCACGAGGCGCTTGACGTAGTCCATATAGGGCCTTGGTGAGGTGCAGAACCTTGCGTTCTTGTCCCTTCAGGACAAAGCCTGGCGGCTGCTCGACGAAGACCTCCACCTGCAGCTCGCCGTTGAGGAATGCCGACTTCACATCCATGTGGTGAACGGCCCATCCCTCGTTCGCAGCATGTGCCAGGAGGAGCCGGACTGACTCCAGGCGCGCCACTGGAGCGAAAACTTCATCAAAGTCGACCCCTTGGCGCTGAACATAGCCCTTCGCGACCAGCCGGGCTTTATGCTTGGTGATGACCCCGGCTGCGTCCTTCTTGGTCTTGTAGACCCACTTGAGCCCGATGGCCCGAGTTCACGGCGGCGGATCGACGAGTTCCCAGGTCCCGTTCGCCTCGATCGCCGTCATTTCGTCGAGCATGGCGAGGCGCCAACACTCATGCTTCTGCGCCTCCTCGAAGCTGGATGGCTCGATGTCGCTGGCCAGGAGCAGGTGCTCCTCCAGCTCTCTCTGAGCCAGCCCAGGCGGGGACGAGGGGCCCAGCACGTTGTCCACCCGCCGGAACCGAAGTGGTGCATCGTCGTCGTGGTCGGCGTCCAGCCCCAGATCGTCGCCAGCAGGTGGTGACGCGTACTCCACTGCTCCTCCTGCACCTTGTGCCGGAGTGGTGGACATCCACTGCCCTGCGCTGTGAGCTGTAGGCGTGGGCGCTAGAGAGGTCGACGTCGAGCCGGATGTCGGAGTCGTGGCCGGCACTGTAGTCGACGAAGTCACTGTGATCACTTGGGGCAGAGCTTCAGTGTCCTCCTGGATGATGAAGTCATCTGTCCCGTCGCCGATCTCTCCCGCCCAGTTCCACTGAGCGGACTCGTCGAAGATGACGTCGCGGCTGACGAGAACGTGCCGCGTCGTCGGGTCGTACAGGCGGTAGGCCTTGGAGCCTGGTTCATACCCGACGAAGACCGTGCGCTGGCTGCGATTGTCGAGTTTCTTCTGGCCCGGCGTCGTGATCTTCATGTGAGCGATGCACCCGAACGTGCGGAGGTGCTGCACACCAGGAGTACTCCTCGGTCCACAGCTCGTAGGGGACCTTGCCGCCGATGCTCTTGGACGAAGCGCGATTGAGGAGATAGACGGCCGTGGTGACCGCCTCCCCCCAGAACACACCAAGGAGTGCCTTGGCTTTCAGCATGCTCCGGGCAGTGCTCACCACGCTCTGGTTACGCCGCTCGACGACGCCATTTTGCTGGGGCGTATATGGCGCCGTGAGGTCGCGGCGCAGGCCCAGCTCGGTGCAGTACTCCTCAAAGTCCCGCGCCAGAACTCTCCTCCCCTGTCCGTGCGGAGCGCACGGACCAGTTTCCCGGTCTTGCGTTCAGCAGCTGCCTGGATGCGCTTGATCGCCGTAGCCACGGCGTCCTTGGAGGGCAGCAGCGCAATCCACATGTACCGGGAATAATCATCGACTAGCAGGAGGAAGTAGCGATTACCGCTTGGTGTCGCCGGCATAATTGGTCCACAGAGATCGCCGTGGAGCAGTTGCAGGACCTCGGTGGAACGCGAGAGCGCGCGCTGTGGGAAGGGCGTTCGCCGGTGCTTGCCGGCGATGCAGGCGTCGCAGAGCTGATCGACGTGGTCCAGTGGTGGCATCCCGCGGACAAGCTCCTCGCGCCCCATCTTCCTGAGTGCGCCGAAGTTGACGTGGCCGAAACGCGCGTGCCAGAGCCACGCGTCCTCCTTGGCGTGCGCGGCGAAGCACACGGCCGAGCGATGTCGACGTCGAGGATGTACAGCCGGCTTGGACTCCGGTGGATCTTGGCGAGCAGACGTCGCTCCTCGTCGCGGACTCGCATCACTCCTCCCTCCACGAGCACCTGGAAGCCCGTCTCGTCGAGCTGGCCGACGCTTATGATGTTCGCGGTCAGGCGGGGGATGTAGTACGTGTTGACGAGGGTGCGATGCTCCCCGTTCTTGCAGGCGAACAGGACAGTGCCCCGCCCCTCAATCTTGACGAGGGAGCCGTCCCCAAAGCGCACTGACCCGATGATGCCGGTGTCGAGGTCGGAGAACGCGCCGCGAGATCCCGTCATGTGGTTTGTCGCTCCGGTGTCCAGGACCCAGCGCTTCGGGTCCCGGTCCTCCGCAGCGTCGAGCGCGGCGAACACCTTTGCCTCCACGAGCTCGATCTGGTGCGGAGCAGGTGCGGCGGCGACGGCGTCGATGTTGCAGAGCGGCAGCGGCGCCGTCGGAGGAACGGGCGGAGCGGCCGGAGCAGAGTCCTCCTCTACCCCGCAAACGAACATGAGGGTGGGCTCATCGTCTTGGGCCACGTGGGCCTGTTCCTCCACCTTGAGTTTCCCGCGGCAGTGCTGGGCCCAATGGCCCATCTTGCCGCAGCGCTTGCACTCATCATCTGGGCCGGCCCGACCGGAGCTCGCTCCGCTGCGCCCGTCGGAGCGGCTCTTGCCGCCACGGCCGCGCGGCTTGCCACGGCGTTTCCCCCGGCCGCCGGCGTTGGAACCGCCGCGGCTGGAGTCCGACTCCTTCTTCTTGTACTTCTCCAGCCACTGCTCCTCCGTGTACAGCAGTTTGCCATCAACGGCGCGAGGCTGCGTTGGCTCGACTTCGTCCGCAGCCTTCAGCGCGCCGGTGACCTCCTCGATGGACAGCTTGGAGATATCAAGGAGAGTTTCCATGGAAATGACTAGTTGCTTGTACCTTGGGCGTGCGACACGCAAGTACTTAGCCACAACCTTCGCCTCCGGCTCTGGATCGCCGAGAGTTGCCAGCTGCTGGACGAGCCCAGTCAGGCGGAGCACGAAGTCCTCTATCCCTTCACCATCGCGGAGCTTGATCGTCTCGTACTCAGCGCGGAGAGTCTGCGCGGACGCCTTCCGCCGGCGCTCGTCACCGAGGCGCAGCGTCTTGATGGACTCCCACGCCGCCGTGGCCGACTCCTTGACGGCGAGGGTGGAGATCATCTCTTGAGGCACCGCGCTGCAGATAGCCTCCAGAGCGGTGCGGTCGTCGTGGTACTCGCCGTCGCCGCTCTCGACGACGTCCCACAGGTGACGGGCTTGGAGCTTCAGCTTCATCAGCAGGGACCACTCGTTGTAGTTCGTCTTCATCAGCTGCGGCCAGTTGCCGGGGATGACGCGCTCGATCACCACCTCCCGGGGATGTCGGCCATCCCGGGTGCGCGGACGACGTGCATCGCGCGTGCGTGAACGGCGCGCTGGTGAGGGCGACCGAGCCGGCGATTTCCTTCCGTCGCCGCCGGACGTCTCCGCCTTCTCCGTGGCCGGTGGGGTCTTGCCCCGGGGCTTGGGCGGCGGTGCAGACATGGCCGCCGCGGATCCCGATGAACCTCGGCTCTGATGCCAAATGTCAGGTCCGGGGCGCTCTAGCCGACGCCGGTGAACGGAGGCTCACGCCGGAGACAGGAACGAAGATGGTTAACACACGCGAACACTTGGAACACGATGAACACAGGATTGGTGCTTCTCAAAGAACCGCAGCGTTTTCTGGTTTTCTTCTTCCTTTTATTGTCTATTACAAAGAGCAAAGCTCTCGGATACTGGCCGCACAACGCGCTAAACGACGCGTCCATCCCCACGTCCGCGATGTTCGCCCATCACCGATCGCCCAGGTCGTGGCGGAGCTATTCTCACGGCCACTCCCTCCTACGCGCACGGCAACCACATCTTCGGTGCTCGTGCGCATGCATAACAGAAAGAAACATGCAATCCTAACTAACCAGGTGCAAGGCTTATCTAACAGCGGCGAGAATTGCCGGTGAATTACGACAGTCTATTCATAGGGCTAGGAGGCATCGAGAATGGAAACCACAGTAACGTCAAATGTATAACATCTATACTCAAAAGTCCCGCTATATATATTGGCTTTGTGCTAGCAACCTCACTATTTGAGATGCCAGCGACTACTTGTAGTGAAAAAAGGCACCAAAGCTTGAAAGACCGGCCAGAGCAACAGTGTGTAGGACAGGTCGAGGTAGCACCAAGTAGACCTCTGCTATTCTTCTTGAGCACGCAGACTGCATTTGCAGTTGCAGCGCACGCTACTGATCCTGTTTCAAGATCGAGGGCCCTGAATCTTCGAGCATACCGTTGCAAGGAATAATCGGTGGTATCCTTTTGTGGAACATTGGAACAAAATATGACATAATTCATCCCTCTTGTATGCACAGAGAAGTTCCTTGAACATTGTTAGAACTGTGTAGTGTACCAAGCAACAGGTGCATAGTAAGACACTAATGCTATTGCAGCAATGAATAAACAAGTTCATCCAAACACTATGGTATAATAACACGCTGATACAATATACGGCAGAGGAACCATGTTGAATGCTAATGCTACAGATGGGATCGATCAACTCGGAATACCTGAACCCAAAATGTTCCAAGGTACATGATGCGAGCAGTAAAACAGCTGGCCTTCTTCAGTGTTCTTCATGGTGAGTGTGACAGTAACAGTAGCACAAAAAACATCTTCCTCCAAGAGCCTTCTTTCTTCAAGTATCAAAAGTTGGAAACATTTCCTTTGATCAAAATAGCACGTCTTTCTTTCATGAAAAAACAATTCTACCTCCATGGGAAAAAATTATAACCTAAAAATTCTTGCAAATAACGATAGCAAACTTCTGAACCGTGGGGAATATATAGATCTGTCCTGTTATTTCTATTTCTGGATTCACAGTCACAACTCACAGGCATAGACTAATGAATTAACATATGCCTGGGGACAAGAAACACATATTTCATATTTCATATTCAGCTGCCATTGTGTGATCCATATGAGGTTAGATTTCACATTTTCTTGGAATTCAGAATACTGGCCTTGGTACATGTATGTCCTTGTTGGTATGAACCAGTATCCTGCTCGTATGCACACAACGGTTTAGCAGATGCCAATGTGGGAGGCCTCATGCCTTCTATAAGGATGCTATTATTATGAGTTCGCTACTCTAAATATTATTGTATTGTTTACAATAAATGACTCCAAATGAAAAAAGTGGTGAAGTATAAGGTTTTAGGTCTCCTTGAGAACTACAACTTAGGATAGTTCATCTTCATCCGAAGCTGTTTAAAAAATCATTTTCAAATAAAATATGATATATGGTAACAAATATTTCAGCTGGTAAACAATCTTGAGTAAAAAAGTTGGCAACTGCTGTGAGGCTCTATATTTTGAGAAGAAGTATGTTTTTATCTGATTCATATGAAAAATTAAGGATTTTGCGTCAAAAAATATTGTTTTGATTTTTACTAGCAAACCACATAAGAAACTATGAACATAATGCTGATGGTCAGTCCTAAAGGACCACTACAACAAATGCCCTCTATTTTGCCAACCGCGCGGCAGACCTAAATGAATAAGGTTAATTAGGGTTGCGACCACAAGGGTACTGTGTATCTGTTTTAACTTGAGGTTCATTTGGCCATGCCGCAATCCAACTAGACTCGTCCGGCTGACTAGTGGTTTCTTATGCTTTCTGTATGAAACTTAGATACAGTGAAAGCTTTAAGCTGCTAATACTGAACTAAAAAAGGGTAAATGTGTTGATTTGTGACACATCATCAAATAAAGTTTTTTGTATTCCTTCAAATCCTTTACACGCTTTCAACAGCAGAAGAAATCATAAATATAGCATCAGATTCTTCGAGGACAATGATCGAAGATAATTGATTCTTAGGCGTTTGACAAGGTGGTACAGAGTTGGACCAGTTGTGCTGCATCGGTGGTGGGCCCATGGAGATACTTTTTCACTACCTCAGTCAGGTAGCCATAGGAAACCCAAGAGCTTGAACTTGGGGCCGAGTGCTCCGTTGATTAAAGATACCTCCTAGTCCTATAAGCGAGGCAGTTCATACACTCTGCACTTTGATTCTATCTCTCTCCCTCTCCCTCTCACTCTCCATCTCCTTTCAGTATGTTTGTAGATTTCATAGTGAGTTACCTATTCATCTCAATGTTACATAATGAAGAAAATTTAATAGTGCAGGTATTACAGCATTTTAAATCTGTTAATAAATAGATACTTTCTACACCTTAATTACTGCAATCCTTACTACTAGAAAACATAGCTATAGTAACACCAGTTTGTGTTACTATTGCTCAGTACATGTGTTACTAAGAGACCTAGTAACACATCTTGTTAGTGTTCTAATTTTCAATGTTACTATAGTTCGATCTATTGGCACCTAAGAAATGTGTTCTTGTACATGCAAAAAACTGTTACCACGCTGTAACACAATTACCTATCTAATGGAACATTTACTAAGTGTTACAATAATTCTCTTCTGTAACATATTATTTTGTTTTTGTAGCACTTCTACGTTGTGTTAGTAACACAGTGAGAACATTGTTTGGATTTTTAGGAACATATAGTTTGTGACACATGTTTTACGTATTGTAACACATTCAAAATTAAAAATATATACAATTACATATGGCATATAATGTTGACATTTATTTTTATAAAAGATCATGACACACTGCACAATCATAGAAACGATAAATCTCAATAATCAGTGGAAGTTGCAACGGTTGTAGAAAGATACAAACATCGTATCTGCACATTCATTTGAAGTATATACATAATGATATTATTCTAGATATGATATGTGCAAAGATAGCACAAGTCTGTGCTACTAGAAATGAAATATAAAAATATGGTATTCTTGAAATCTTCTGCTTATTGATTCATTGTTGTGCATGTGCAAATATATGTAACCATTGATCATTGCAACCTGCATAAAAAAGGCAGTTGTAAAATTGATCACTTGAATATGCATAGAGATAATTCAATATGTCAAAAATAATGTGCTCTCAGGAAATAACGAAATATATTTTTCTACTCTTCATTCATATGGAAGAATCATTTTCATAAATATGCAGCAATGAAAATATTCCCAAAGTGAAAAACACAACACAGCACAAACTTAACTGTGATCTGTGTAGTACCCCGTCAAGCATGTTTCATGTAATCTCAGCTAATAAGCCATCAACTTAAGCAGAGTATTCTTGATGGAAAATCATCATCAAATAAGTCTAAATACAGTGAATGAATTCAAAGTGATGTTCTTAGAATTGTAGGGCCGAATAATTTTCTATACAAAAAATCAGAACTTTGTCTTGCAATACCTTAGAACTTAACTCCAGAATTGTAGGGCTGATCCGTTCTAATTAGACATTACATCACCAAAGAAATTAAGACAGTGCTAAGTAATTACAAAGGATAACGCATCAAATTTTCACCCTGTATTTTGTCTTGCAATACCTTAGAGCATAACTCCAGTATTCCCAACAAAGAGAGGAAGAGGAAATTCAGCACCTGCTTCTTTGAAACAACAATTTTTTTGGCCTTGGCATTAATATTGCACTGCAGAATAGTGGCAGGGCATGGTGACAAAGATTAGAAATCGACACATATCTAACATTACTATAATGGTTTGGATAAGCATAAATTAAAACAGATCATGTAGAATAGTTAGAACAGGAAGGGGGGCAGAGAAAATAATTCTGGGGATAGCACTGCATGGCGAACAAAACAAATTTTGCATCCTCATGATTTCTCCTTTTCTGTTAATATGGTTGATGCTGATGTAAAAGGGGAAGTTCAAGGTGCTCACATCAGACCACGCCAAGAGTTCTAGTGCCATTGATCCTGCAGTTCAGGTCACTGTTGAAGAGCTACGAAGGAATCATCAGGCATTTGGGTGTGAATCTAATGCTCCTGGTGGATATCGGCCACGTGTGACTTCCCAGATGCTGATTAACAAGTACAAAAGGCAGCAGGCAGCAGCCCGAGCGTGGGAAAAGCATGAGGAACAACGGCGTCAGAGGCGCGAATATCAGGCAAGTTGGTTTGATGAGGGGTTTGATGATCGGCGCCGATGTAATGATAGGTCCGATGGCCGACGCTGGTTTGATGACAAGTCCGATGGCCGACGCTGGTTTGATGACAGGTCCGACGATCGTCGTCGGTATGGCTATAGGTCCGATTGGCATATGGACAGGCGTCAAACTTATGAGCAGTACGATCAAGATGATGGTCACTGGAGATGTCCTTTCTTCGTGTTCTGCTGAAACGAGAAGCTCAGATTGCCTTCCAAAGCAGATTGTCCTGAATGCAGCTTCCAGTATGAAGAATACAGGGCTTTTAAAAGGAGTCGACGATCAGTTCATGAACGGATCGGCGTCAGGATTGATGATCATCATCAAGGAGATGAAGGCCGGGTTGATACTCATGGCCGTAAAAATAATAAAGGCCAGGATGATGCTCGTGGCCCCGAAAAAATAGAAGAAAAGGCTCCAGTTCAGGAACGGGTTAGAAAACTTCAAATGAAGCCTGGACAGTGGTGCCCATCAGGGATTTCTAGGACCAAGAAGAGACGTGTTCAGCGGTTGCGCTACCATGAGCAGATTCAGGAGCAAGAATTAGCCAAAGAGAAGAAAACTTGGCGCGCTAAGATGGCCAATGACGATGAAGCAAGCACATCGGCCCCGATAAACATGGTTTTAATGTTGCCTTATGATTTTGCTGCTCCTGATGAACAGAATGATGATGAGGCTGATTATGAATTAGAAGAAGCCACTGCATGCTTGGTCCTTGATTCAGAAAAGGCGGTCTTTGAGAAGCCAAATGCGAATGGCTATCGGCACCTGAAGCCTCTGTACATCAAGGGATATGTTGATGGGAAGCCGATGACCAAGATGCTGGTTGATGGGGGAGCTGCCGTCAATCTCATGCCCTATTCTATATTCCGCAAGTTGGGCAAGGGAATTGATGATCTGATCAAGACAAACATGACGCTCAAGGATTTCGGCGGCAACATTTCAGAGCCTCGGGGGGCAATTCATGTAGAATTGACCATCGGCAGCAAAACATTGCCGACAACTTTCTTTGTGATTGATGGACAGGGTTCCTACAGTATGCTTCTTGGGCGAGATTGGATTCATGCCAACTGCTACATCCCATCCACAATGCACCAATGCTTGATTCAGTGGCAAGGCAACAATGTGGAGATTGTCCCAGCTGATGATTCGGTTAGCATTGCAACAGCCGAGTCAACGATTTGGGAGTTTGAAGGGATTGAATGCCTATCAGGGAAAACATGGGATAGTGACTTTCTCAAGGTGTCCGATCAAGGATTACAGCCGATCCAAGCAGTCGGCTCTGAGACTTTGTTTTAAATGGCCGATTGTATAGAAGATTTTGAAGACCGAAGTGAATTCGGTAAATTAGGGTTTGGATTTACGTCGGCCGATGAATTAGAAGAGATTGACATAGGATCTGGTGATAGACCAAGGCCGACATATATCGGTGCTAAGTTGGATCCCGAGTATAAACAAGAGTTAATAAAACTTTTGAAAGAGTATTCTGATTGTTTTGCTTGGGAATATTATGAAATGCCAGGTTTAAGCCGTAACATTGTTGAGCATCGGCTACCCATCAAACCAGGATATCGACCGCACAAGCAGTACGCAAGGAGGTTTAAGGCTGAGATGTACGAACCAATTAAGGCCGAAATAACAAAGCTATTTGAGGCTAAGTTTATCAGGCCATGTCGATATGCTGAGTGGATGTCAAATATAGTTCCTGTTTATAAGAAAAATGGAAAGCTGTGTGTTTGCATTGATTACAGGAACTTAAACAAGGCAACCCCGAAGGATGAATATCCGATGCCAGTGGCCGATATGCTTGTTGATGCAGCGTCAGGCCATAAAGTGATGAGCTTCCTGGATGGTAATGCTGTTTATAATCAGATTTTTATGGCAGAAGAAGATAATCCCAAGACTGCATTCCAATGCCCAGGTGCTCTCGGTTTATATGAATGGGTTGTTATGACTTTTGGTTTCAAAAATGCCGGTGCTACTTATCAACATGCTATGAATTATATTTTTCATAAGCTGATCGGCAGGATAGTTGAAATCTACATTGATGATGTGGTAATCAAGTCGAAAGGTTATCAAGATCATTTAGCCGATTTGAAGGAGACGCTGGAATGCACAAGGCAACATGGATTGAAAATGAATCCGCTCAAGTGTGCTTTTGGCGTATCGGCCGGCTAATTTCTCGGTTTCCTGGTGCATGAGAGAGGAATCGAGGTAAATGATTGGAACCGCAAGGCAATTGATGGCATTGAGCCTCCAGTAAACAAGAAGGAATTGCAGAGTTTGATTGGAAAAATCAATTTTCTGAGGAGGTTTATATCAAATCTATCGGTCCGATTGGAAGCATTTACTCCTTTGTTGAAGCTGAAGGATGGAGAAGAATTGGTATGGGAGCCTAAACATCAAAAGGCATTGGATGAAATCAAGCAATATTTAGCATATCCGCCAGTTCTTATTCCACCACAAGAGGGTAAGCCGTTCAAGCTTTATTTGTCGGCTTTTAATCATGCAATCGGCTCTGTTTTGATCCAAGAAGTTGATGGGAAAGAGCGAGTCATATTTTATTTGAGCCAGAGGTTGCTGGATCCAGAGACTCGGTATTCGTATGTGGAGAAGCTTTGCCTTTGTCTATATTTTTCTTGTACAAAATTGAGGCATTATTTGCTATCGGCCGAGTGCACTGTGGTATGCAGGGAGGATGTGATCAAATACATGTTGTCGATGCCAATCATGAAAGGGAGAATTGGCAAGTGGGTTTTTGCTCTGTTGGAGTTTGATCTTAAATACGAATCGGCCAAAGCAGTAAAAGGGCAAGTAATGGCTGATTTGGTTGCTGATCATTGTGGACCTAATATTGATGCTGTTGAGCAATGCGCCATCGAGATTGATGTGACTGGTCCGATGAATACGGAGGCCGATGTGGTTGACGTAGTTCCTTGGACCATGTTCTTTGATGGCTCATCTTGCAATGATGGTTGCGGAATCGGCCTGCTTATTATTTCGTCTCGGGGGGCAAGATTCGAGTTTGCTTATCCGATTGTAAAGTGCACAAATAATCAGGCAGAATATGAAGTGTCGAGGTTGTACTCGTCAGATATTTGTCCGGCAGGCACCCCGCTTCGTGCGAAGATTGATCACGGTGACGAATAGAGAGACACGGGATT
The DNA here is from genome assembly GCA_004135705.1 of Alloteropsis semialata. Taxonomy (NCBI): domain Eukaryota; kingdom Viridiplantae; phylum Streptophyta; class Magnoliopsida; order Poales; family Poaceae; genus Alloteropsis; species Alloteropsis semialata. Next base: position 5,508 of record QPGU01000527.1, on the reverse strand, counting down.
TTTATACTGGTTCGGGCCCTCGAGATCGAGTAATAACCCTACGTCCAGTTGCTGCTTGTATTATTTCGTCGAGTACAGATTACAATGCGTAACAAGTACCCTCGGGTGGATTGTGGATCAATGATTCAAATGGGA
>QPGU01000626.1:41419-52020 GCA_004135705.1 Alloteropsis semialata | reverse complement strand
GATCCGAAACTCACCCTGACATGGTTTTTTGGTCTAACATAGTGGTTTGGAGTCTTCCTTTGCGAAAAAATTGACAGCAAGTTCGGCCGTAAAAAACGGTGCACTAATTGCACTAAATGGGCCCGTTTCGCTACGTTACAAAAGCAGTAACGAAATGGTCTGAAACTCACCCAGACATGGTTTTTGGTCTAATAGAGTGGTTTGGAGTCATCCGTAGCGAAAAAATTGACTGCAAGTTCGGCCGCAAAAAACGTTGCATTAATTGCACTAAACGGGCCCGTTTCGCTACATTAAAAAAGCAGTAACGAAATGGTCCGAAACTCACCCAGACATGGTTTTTGGTCTAATAGAGTGGTTTGGAGTCATCCGTTGGGAAAAAATTGACAGCAAGTTCGGCCGCATAACATGGTGCATTAATTGAACTGAACGTTCCCGTTTCGCAACGTTACAAAAGCAGTAATGAAATGGTCCGAAACTCACCCAGACATGGTTTTTTGGTCTAACATAGTGGTTTGGAGTCATCCGTTGCGAAACAATTGACAGCAAGTTCGGCCGCATAAAACGGTGCATTAATTGCACAAAATGGGCCCGTTTCGCGGTGTCATAAAAGTTGTAACGAAATGGTCCGAAACTCATCCAGACATGGTTTTTTGTCTAATAGAGTGGTTTGGAGTCATCTGTTGCAAAAAAATTGACAGCAAGTTTGGCCGCATAAAACGATGCACTAATTGCACTAAACGTGCCCGTTTCACTACATTGCAAAAGCAGTGACGAAATGGTCCGAAACTCACCCAGATATGGTTTTTGGTCTAATAGAGTGGTTTTGAGTCATCCGTTGCAAAAAAAAATGGCAGCAAGTTCGGTCGCAAAAAACGGTGCATTAATTGCATTAAACGGGCCCGTTTCGCAACATTACAAAAGCAGTAACGAAATGGTCCGAAACTCACCCAGACATGGTTTTTGGTATAATAGAGTGGTTTGGAGTCATCCGTAGTGAAAAAATTGACAGCAAGTTCGGCCGCATAAAACGGTGCATTAATTGAACTAAACGGGCCCGTTTCGCTACGTTACAAAAGCAGTAACGAAATGGTCCGAAACTCACCCAGACATGGTTTTTTTGGTTTAATAGAGTGGTTAGGAATCATCGGTTGTGAAAAAATTGACAGCTAGTTCGACCGCATAAAATGGTGCATTTATTGCACTAAAGGGGCCCGTTTCGGGGTGTCATAAAAGCTGTAACGAAATAGTCCGATACTCAGCCTGACATGATTTTTGGTCTAACAGAGTGGTTTGGAGTCATCCGTTGTGAAAAAATTGGCAACAAGTTCGGCCACAAAAAACGGTGCATTAATTGCACTAAACGGGTCCGTTTCGCTATGTTACAAAAGCAGTAACGAAATGGTCCGAAACTCACCCAGACATGGTTTTTGGTCTAATAGAGTGGCTTGGAGTCATCTGTTGCGAAAAAATTGACAGCAAGTTCGGCCGCAAAAAACGGTGCATTGATTGCACTAAACGGGCCTGTTTCGGGGTGTCATAAAAGCTGTAACGAAATGGTCCGAAACTCATCCTGACATGATTTTTGGTCTAACAGAGTGGTTTGGAGTCATTCGTTGCGAAAAAATTGACAGCAAGTTCGGCCACAAAAAACAGTGCATTAATTGCACTAAATGGGCCCGTTTCGCTACGTTACAAAAGCTGTAACAAAATGGTCCGAAACTCACCCAGACAAGGTTTTTGGTCTAATAGAGTGGTTTGGAGTCATCCGTTGCGAAAAAATTGGCATCAAGTTCAGCCGCATAAAACGGTGCATTAATTGCACCAAACGGGCCCGTTTCGCTGCATTACTAAAACAGTAACGAAATGGTCTGAAACTCACCCAGACATGGTTTTGGTCTAATAGAGTGGTTTGGAGCCATCCAATGCGAAAAAATTGACAGCAAGTTTGGCCGCAAAAAATGGTGCATTAATTGCACTAAACAGAACAGTTTCGCTATGTTACAAAAACAGTAACGAAATGGTCCGAAACTCATCCACACATGGTTTTTGCTCTAATAGAATGGTTTGAAGTCATCCGTTGCGAACCAACTGACAGCAAGTTCGGTCGCATAAAACGGTGCATTAATTGCACTAAACGGACCTGTTTCGTTATGTTACAAAAGCAGTAATGAAATGGTCCAAAACTCACCCAGACATGGTTTTTGGTTTAATAGAGTGGTTTGGAGTCATCCGCTACGAAAAAATTGACAGCAAGTTTGGCCGCATAAAACGGTGCATTAATTGCACTAAACGGGCCCGTTTCGTTACGTTACAAAAGTAGCAACGAAATGGTTCGAAACTCACCTAGACATGGTTTTTGGTCTAATAGAGTGGTTTGGAGTCATCCGTTGCGAAAAAATTGACAGCAAGTTCGGCCGCATAAAACGGTGCATTAATTGTACTAAACGGTCACGTTTCGGGGTGTCACAAAAGCAGTAACCAAATGGTCCAAAACTCACCCACACATGGTTTTTGGTCTAATAGAGTGGTTTGGAGTCATCCGTTGCGAAAGAATTGACAGCAAGTTCGGCCGGATAAAACGGTGCTTTAATTGCACTAAACGGGCCCGTTTCGTTACTCTACGAAAGTAGTAACGAAATGGTCCGAAACTCACCCAGACATGGTTTTTGGTCTAATATAGTGGTTTGGAGTCATCCGTTGCGAAAAAATTGACAGCAAGTTCGGCCGCATAAAACGGTGCATTAATTGCACAAAACCGGCCCGTTTTGGGGTGTCACAAAAGAAGTAACAAAATGGTCCGAAACTCACCCAGACGTTTAATAGAGTGGTTTGAAGTCATCCCTTGCGAAAAATTTGACAGAAGGTTCAGGCACATAAAACGGTGCATTAATTGCACGAAACAGTCCCGTTTCAGGGTGGCACAAAAGCAGTAACGAAATGGTCTGAAACTCACCCACACATGGTTTTTGGTCTAATAGAGTGGTTTGGAGTAATTCGTTACGAAAAAGTTGACTGCAAGTTCGGCCGCATAAGACGGTGCATTAATTGCACTAAACGGGCCCGTTTTGTTATGTTACAAAAGCAGTAACGAAATTGTCCAATACTCACCCAGACAAGGTTTTTGGTCTAATAGAGTGGTTTGGAGTCATCCGTTGCGAAAAGATGGACAGCAAGTTCGGCCGCATAAAACGGTGCATTAATTGCGCTAAACGGGCCCGTTTCGGGGTGTCACAAAAGCACAAACGAAATGGTTCGAAATTCACCCACACATGGTTTTTGGTCTAATAGAGTGGTTTGGAGTCATCGGTTGTGAAAAAATTGACAGCAGGTTCGGCCGCATAAACCGGTGCATTAATTGCACTAAACGGGCCCGTTTCGTTACGTTACAAAAGCAGTAACAAAATGGTTCGAAACTCACCTAGACATGGTTTTTGGTCTAATAGAGTGGTTTGGAGTAATCCGTTACGAGAAAATTGATAGCAAGTTCGGCCGCAAAAAATGGTGCATTAATTGCACTAAACGGTCTTGTTTCGGGGTGTCACAAAAGCAGTAACCAAATGGTCCAAAACTACCCACACATGGTTTTTGGTCTAATAGAGTGGTTTGAAGTCATCCGTTGCGGAAGAATTGACAGCAAGTTCGACCGCATAAAACGGTGCTTTAGTTGCACTAAACGGGTCCGTTTCGTTACGTTACGAAAGCAGTAACGAAATGGTCCGAAACTAACCCAGACATAGTTTTTGGTCTAATATAGTGGTTTGGAGTCATCCATTGCGAAAAAATTGACAGCAAGTTCGGCATCATAAAACGGTGCATTAATTGCACTAAACGGGCCCGTTTCGCTACGTTACAAAAGCAGTAACGAAGTGATCCGAAACACACCTAGACATGGTTTTGGTCTAAAAGAGTGGTTTGGAGTCATCTGTTGCGAAAAATTTGACAGCAAGTTCGGCCGCATAAAATGGTGCATTAATTGCACTAAACAGGCCCGTTTTGCTACGTTACAAAGGCAGTAACGAAATGGTCCGAAGCACACCCAGACATGTTTTTTGTCTAATAGAGTGGTTTGGAGTCATCCGTAGCGAAAAAATTGATAGCAAGTTCAGCCGCATAAAACGGTGCATTAATTGAACTAGACGGGCCCGTTTCACCACGTTACAAAAGCAGTAACGAAATGGTCCGAAACTAACCCACGTATGGTTTTTGGTCTAATAGAATGGTTCGGAGTCATCCATTGCGAACAAACTGAATGCAAGTTCGGCCGCATAAACGGTGCATTAATTGCACTAAACGTGCCCGTTTCGGGGTGTCACAAAAGCACAAACGAAATGGTCCAAAACTCACCCACACATGGTTTTTGGTCTAATGGAATGGATTGGAGTCATCCGTTGCGAACAAACTGACAGCAAGTTCGGCCGCATAAAAAGGTGCATTAGTTGCACTAAACGGGCCCGTTTTGGGGTGCCACAAAAGCACAAACAAAATGGTCCAAAACTCACCCAGACTTGGATTTTGGTCTAATAGAGTGGTTTGGAGTCATCCGTTGCGAAAAAATTGACAGCAAGTTCGGCCACATAAAATGACGCATTAATTGCACTAAACGGGTCGTTTCACTACGTCACCAAAGCAGTAACGAAATGGTCCGAAACTCACCCAGACATGGTTTTTGGTCTAATAGAGTGGTTTGGAGTCATTCGTTGCGAAAAAATTGACAGCAAGTTTGGCCACAAAAAACGGTGCATTAATTGCACTAAACGGGCCCGTTTCGCTACGTTAGAAAAGCAGTAACGAAATGGTCCGAAACACACCCAACATGGTTTTTGGTCTAATAGAGTGGTTTGGAGTCATCCATAGCGAAAAAATTGACAATAAGTTCGGCCTCATAAAATGGTGCATTATTTGAACTAAACGGACCCGTTTCGCTACGTTCCAAAAAGCAGTAACGAAATGGTCCGAAACTCACCCAGACACGGTTTTTTCATTTAACAGAGTGGTTAGGAGTCATTCGTGGCAAAAAAATTGACAACTAGTTTGGCCGCATAAAATGGTGTATTAATTGCACTAAACAGGCCCTTTTCAGGTGTCATAAAAGCTGTAACGAAATGGTCCGAAACTCACCCAGACATGGTTTTTGGTCTAATAGAGTGGTTTGGAGTCATCCATTGCGAAAAAAATTGACAGCAAGTTCGGCCGGAAAAACGGTGCGTTACCTGCACTAAACGGGCCCGTTTCGCTTCGTTAATAAAGCAGTAATGAAATGGTCCGAAACTCATCAAGACATGGTTTGTGGTCTAATAGAGTGGTTTGGAGTCATCCATAGTGAAAAAATTGACAGCAAGTTTGGCCGCATAACACGGTGCATTAATTGAACTAAATGGGCCCGTTTCGCTACATTACAAAAGCAGTAACGAAATGGTCCAAAACTCACCCAGACATGGTTTTTTGGTTTAATAGAGTGGTTAGGAGTCATCCGTTGCGAAAAAATTGACAGCTAGTTCGGCCGCATAAAACGGTGCATTAATTGAACTAAACGGGCCCTTGGGTGTCATAAAAGCTGTAACGAAATGGTCCGAAACTCACCCAGACATGGTTTTTGGTCTAAAAGAGTGGTTTTTGGTCTAATAGAGTGGTTTGGAGTTATCCGTAGTGAAAAAATTGACAGCAAATTCGGCCGCATAAAATGGTGCATTAATTGAACTAAACGGGACCGTTTCGCTACGTTATAAAAGCAGTAACGAAATGGTCCGAAACTCACCCAGACATGGTTTTTTGGATTAATAGAGTGGTTTGGAATCATCCGTTGCGAAAAAATTGACAGCTAGTTCGGCCGCATAAAACCTTGCATTTATTGCACTAAACGGGCCCGTTTCGGGGTGTCATAAAAGCTGTAACGAAATGGTCCGAAACTCATCCTGACATGATTTTTTGTCTAACAGAGTGGTTTGGAGTCATCCGTTGCGAAAAAATGGACAGCAAGTTCGGCCGCATAAAACGGTGCATTAATTGCACTAAACAGGCCCGTTTTGCTATGTTACAAAAGCAGTAACGAAATGGTCCGAAACTCACCCCGACATGGTTTTTGTCTAATAGAGTGGTTTGGAGTCATCCGTTGCGACACAACTGACAGCAAGTTCGGCGGCATAAAACGGTGCATTAATTGCACTAAACGGGCCAGTTTCGGGGTGTCACAAAAGCAGTAATGAAATGGTCTGAAACTCACCCAGACATGGTTTTTGGTCTAATATAGTGGTTTGGAGTCATCCGTTGCGAAAAAATTGACAGCAAGTTCGGCCGCATAAAACGGTGCATTAATTGCACTAAACGGGCCTGTTTAGGGGTGTCACAAAAGTAGTAACGAAATTGTCCGAAACTCACCCAGACATGGTTTTTGGTCTAATAGAGTTGTTTGAAGTGATCCCTTGCGAAAAATTTGACAGCAAGTTCGGACACATAAAACAGAGCATTAATTGCACTAAACAGTCCCGTTTTGGGGTGTCACAAAAGCAGTAACGAAATGGTCCGAAGCTCACCCACAGTTTTTGGTCTAATAGAGTGGTTTGGAGTCATTCGTTGCGAAAAAATTGATAGCAAGTTCGGCCGCATAAAACGGTGCAACAATTGCACTAAACGGGCCCGTTTCATTACGTTACAAAAGCAGTAACGAATTGGTCCGAAACTCACCCAGACATGGTTTTTGGTCTAATAGAGTGGTTTGGAGTCATTCGTTGCGAAAAAATTGATAGCAAGTTCGGCCACATAAAACGGTGCAATAATTGCACTAAACGGGCCCATTTCATTACGTTACAAAAGCTGTAACGAATTGGTCCGAAACTCGCCCAGACATGGTTTTTGGTCTAATAGAGTGGTTTGGAGTCATCCGTTGCGAAAAAATGGACAGCAAGTTCGGCCGCATAAAATGATGCATTAATTGCACATAACGGCCCATCTCGTTACGTTATAAAAGCTGTAATGAATTGGTCCGAAACTTGCCCAGACATGGTTTTTGGTCTAATAGAGTGGTTTGGAGTCATCCGTTGCGAAAAAATTGACAGCATGTTCGGCCGCATAAAATGGTGCATTAATTGTACTAAACGGTCACGTTCCGGGGTGTCACAAAAGCAGTAACCAAATGGTCCAAAACTCTCCCACACATGGTTTTTGGTCTAATAGAGTGGTTTGAAGTCATCCGTTGCGAAAAAATTGACAGCAAGTTCGGCCACATAAAACGGTGCTTTAATTCCACTAAACGGGCCCGTTTCGCTATGTTACAAAAGCAGTAATGAAATGGTCCGAAACTCACCCAGACATGGTTTTTGGTCTAATAGAGTGATTTGGAGTCATCCGTTGTGAAGGAATTGACAGCAAGTTCGGCCGCATAAAACGGTGCATTAATTGCACGCACTAAACGGTCACCTTTTCGGGTGTCATAAAAGTAGTAACCAAATGGTCCAAAACTCACCCACACATGGTTTTTGGTCTAATAGAGTGGTTTGGAGTCATCCATTGCGAAACAATTGACAGCAAGTTCGGCCGCATAAAACGGTGCTTAAATTGCACTAAACGGGCCCGTTTCGTTACGTTACGAAAGCAGTAACGAAATGGTCCGAAACTCACCCAGACATGGTTTTTGGTCTAATATAGTGGTTTGGAGTCATCCGTTGCAAAAAAAATTGACAGCAAGTTCGGCCGCATAAAACGGTGCATTAATTGCACTAAACGGGCCCGTTTCGCTACGTTACAAAAGCAGTAACGAAATGGTCCGAAACTCACCCAGACATGGTTTTGGTCTAATAGAGTGGTTTGGACTCATCCGTTGCGAAAAAATTGACAACAAGTTCGGCTGCAAAAAACGGTGCATTAATTGCACTAAACGGTCTTGTTTTGGGGTGTCACGAAAGCAGTAACCAAATGGTCCAAAACTCACCCACACATGGTTTTTGGTCTAATAGAGTGGTTTGGAGTCATCTGTTGCGAAAAAATTGACAACAAGTTCGGCCGCATAAAACGGTGCTTTAATTCCACTAAACGGGCCGTTTCGCTACGTTACAAAAGCTATAACGAAATGGTCCGAAACTCACCCAGACGTGGTTTTTGGTCTAATAGAGTGGTTTGGAATCATCCGTTGCGAAAAAATTGGCAGCTAGTTCGGCCGCATAAAATGGCGCTTTAATTGAACTAAACGGGCCCTTCTCGGGGTGACATAAAAGCTCTAACAAAATGGTCCGAAACTCACCCAGGCATGGTTATTGGTCTAATAGAGTGGTATGGAGTCATCCATTGCGAAAAAATTGACAGCAAGTTCGGCCACGAAAAACGGTGCATTAATTGCACTAAACGGGCCCGTTTCGCTACGTTACAAAAGCAGTAACGAAATGGTCCGAAGCTCACCCAGACATGGTTTTTGGTCTAATAGAGTGGTTTGGAGTCATCCGTAGTGAAAAAATTGACACCAAGTTCGGCCGCATAAAACGGTGCATTAATTGAACTAAACGGGCCCGTTTCGCTACGTTACAATTGCAGTATCGAAATGGTCCGAAACTCACCCAGGCATGGTTTTTTTGGTTTAATAGAGTGGTTAGGAATCATCCATTGCGAAAAAATTGACAGCTAGTTCGGCCGCATTAAATGGTGCATTTATTGCTCTAAACGGGCCCGTTTTGAGGTGTCGTAAAAGCTGTAACGAAATGGTCCGAAACCAACCCTGACATGATTTTTGGTCTAACAGAGTAGTTTGGAGTCATCCGTTGCGAAAAAATTGACAGCATGTTCGGCCGCATAAAATGGTGCATTAATTGTACTAAACGGTCACGTTCCGGGGTGTCACAAAAGCAGTAAACAAATGGTCCAGAACTCTCCCACACAAGGTTTTTGGTCTAATAGAGTGGTTTGAAGTCATCCGTTGCGAAAAAATTGACAGCAAGTTCGGCCACATAAAACGGTGCTTTAATTCCACTAAACGGGCCCGTTTCGCTATGTTACAAAAGCAGTAATGAAATGGTCCGAAACTCACCCAGACATGGTTTTTGGTCTAATAGAGTGGTTTGGAGTCATCCATTGTGAAACAATTGACAGCAAGTTCGGCCGCATAAAACGGTGCTTAAATTGCACTAAACGGGCCCGTTTCGTTACGTTACGAAAGCAGTAACGAAATGGTCCGAAACTCACCCAGACATGGTTTTTGGTCTAATATAGTGGTTTGGAGTCATCCGTTGCAAAAAAAATTGACAGCAAGTTCGGCCGCATAAAACGGTGCATTAATTGCACTAAACGGGCCCGTTTCGCTACGTTACAAAAGCAGTAACGAAATGGTCCGAAACTCACCCAGACATGGTTTTGGTCTAATAGAGTGGTTTGGACTCATCCGTTGCGAAAAAATTGACAACAAGTTCGGCTGCAAAAAACGGTGCATTAATTGCACTAAACGGTCTTGTTTTGGGGTGTCACGAAAGCAGTAACCAAATGGTCCAAAACTCACCCACACATGGTTTTTGGTCTAATAGAGTGGTTTGGAGTCATCTGTTGCGAAAAAATTGACAACAAGTTCGGCCGCATAAAACGGTGCTTTAATTCCACTAAACGGGCCCGTTTCGCTACGTTACAAAAGCAGTAACGAAATGGTCCGAAGCTCACCCAGACATGGTTTTTGGTCTAATAGAGTGGTTTGGAGTCATCCGTAGTGAAAAAATTGACACCAAGTTCGGCCGCATAAAACGGTGCATTAATTGAACTAAACGGGCCCGTTTCGCTACGTTACAATTGCAGTATCGAAATGGTCCGAAACTCACCCAGGCATGGTTTTTTTGGTTTAATAGATCCATTGCGAAAAAATTGACAGCTAGTTCGGCCGCATTAAATGGTGCATTTATTGCTCTAAACGGGCCCGTTTTGAGGTGTCGTAAAAGCTGTAACGAAATGGTCCGAAACCAACCCTGACATGATTTTTGGTCTAACAGAGTAGTTTGGAGTCATCCGTTGCGAAAAAATTGACAGCATGTTCGGCCGCATAAAATGGTGCATTAATTGTACTAAACGGTCACGTTCCGGGGTGTCACAAAAGCAGTAACCAAATGGTCCAAAACTCTCCCACACATGGTTTTTGGTCTAATAGAGTGGTTTGAAGTCATCCGTTGCGAAAAAATTGACAGCAAGTTCGGCCACATAAAACGGTGCTTTAATTCCACTAAACGGGCCCGTTTCGCTATGTTACAAAAGCAGTAATGAAATGGTCCGAAACTCACCCAGACATGGTTTTTGGTCTAATAGAGTGGTTTGGAGTCATCCATTGCGAAACAATTGACAGCAAGTTCGGCCGCATAAAACGGTGCTTAAATTGCACTAAACGGGCCCGTTTCGTTACGTTACGAAAGCAGTAACGAAATGGTCCGAAACTCACCCAGACATGGTTTTTGGTCTAATATAGTGGTTTGGAGTCATCCGTTGCAAAAAAATTGACAGCAAGTTCGGCCGCATAAAACGGTGCATTAATTGCACTAAACGGGCCCGTTTCGCTACGTTACAAAAGCAGTAACGAAATGGTCCGAAACTCACCCAGACATGGTTTTGGTCTAATAGAGTGGTTTGGACTCATCCGTTGCGAAAAA
>QPGU01000626.1:0-40594 GCA_004135705.1 Alloteropsis semialata | reverse complement strand
ACCAGTTTCGCTACGTTGCAAAAATAGTAACGAAATGGTCTGAAACTTACCCACACATGGTTTTTGCTCTAATAGAATAGTTTGGAGTCATCCATTGCGAACAAACTGACAGCATGTTAGGTCGCATAAAACGGTGCATTAATTGCACTAAACGGGCCCGTTTCGTTACGTTACAAAAGCAGTAACGAAATGGTCCAAAACTCACCCAGACATGGTTTTTGGTCTAATAGAGTGGTTTGGAGTCATCCGCTGCGAAAAAATTGACAGCTAGTTCGGCCGCATAAAACGGTGCATTAATTGCACTAAACGGGCCCGTTTCGTTACGGTACAAAAGCAGCAACGAAATGGTCCGAAACTCACCTAGACATGGTTTTTAGTCCAATAGAGTGGTTTGGAGTCATCCGTTGCGAAAAAATTGACAGCAAGTTCGGCCGCATAAAATGGTGCATTAATTGCACTAAACGGTCACGTTTCAGGGTGTCACAAAAGCAGTAACCAAATGGTCCAAAACTCACCCTCACATGGTTTTTGGTCTAATAGAGTGGTTTGCAGTTATCAGTTGCGAAAGAATTGACAGCAAGTTCGGCCGCATAAAACGGTGCTTTAATTGCACTAAACGAGCTCGTTTCATTTTGTTACGAAAGCAGTAACGAAATGGTCCGAAACTCACCCAGACATGGTTTTTGGTCTAATAGAGAGGTTTGGAGTCATCCGTTGCGAAAGAATTGACAGCAAGTTCGGCTGCATAAAACGGTGCATTAATTGCACTAAACGGTCACGTTTCGGGGTGTCACAAAAGGAGTAACCAAATGCATTAATTGCACTAAACTGTCCCGTTTCGGGGTGTCACAAAAGCAGTAACGAAATGGTCCGAAACTCACCCACAAATGGTTTTTGGTCTAATAGAGTGGTTTGGAGTCATCCGTTGTGAAAAAATTGACAGCAAGTTCGGCCGTATAAATCGGTGCATTAATTGCACTAAACGGGCCCGTTTCGCTACGTTACAAAAGCAGTAACGAAATGGTCTGAAACTCACCCAGACATGGTTTTGGTCTAAAAGAGTGGTTTGGAGTCATCTGTTGCGAAAAAGTTGACAGCAAGTTCGGCCGCTATAAAACGGTGCATTAATTGCACTAAACAGGTCCGTTTTGCTACGTTACAAAGGCAGTAACGAAATGGTCCGAAACTCACCCAGACATGGTTTTTGGTCTAATAGAGTGGTTTGGAGTCATCCGTTGCGAAAAAATTGACAGCAAGTTCGGCCGCATAAAAAATGGTGCATTAATTGCACTAAACGGGCCCGTTTCGGGGTGTCACAAAAGCAGTAATGAAATGGTCTGAAACTCACCCAGACATGGTTTTTGGTCTAATAGAGTGGTTTGGAGTCATCCGTTGCGAAAAAATTGACAGCAAGTTCGGCCGTATAAAACGGTGCATTAATTGCACTAAACGGGCCCGTTTCGGGTGTCACGAAAGCACTAATGAAATGGTCCGAAACTCACCCAGACATGGTTTTTGGTCTAATTGAGTGGTTTGGAGTCATTCGTTGCGAAAAAATTGACAGCAAGTTCGGCCGCATAAATCGGTGCATTATTGCACTAAACCGGCCCGTTTCGGGGTGTCACAAAAGCAGTAACGAAATGGTCCGTAACTCACCCAGACATGGTTTTTGGTCTAATAGAGTGGTTTGAAGTCATCCCTTGCGAGAAATTTGACAGCAAGTTCGGGCACATAAAACGGTGCATTAATTGCACTAAACGGGCCAGTTTCGGGGTGTCACAAAAGCAGTAATGAAATGGTCCGAAACTCACCCACACATGGTTTTTGATCTAATTGAGTGGTTTGGAGTCATCCGTTGCGAAAAAATTGACAGCAAGTTCGGCCGCATAAATCGGTGCATTAATTGCACTAAACAGGCCCGTTTCGGGGTGTCACAAAAGCAGTAACGAAATGGTCCAAAACTCACCCAGACATGGTTTTTGGTCTAATAGAGTGGTTTGAAGTCATCCCTTGCGAGAAATTTGACAACAAGTTCGGGCACATAAAACGGTGCATTAATTGCACTAAACAGTTCCATTTCGGGGTGTCACAAATGCCGTAATGAAATGGTCCGTAACACACCCACACATGGTTTTTAGTCTACTAGAGTCGTTTGGAGTCGTCTGGCCGCATAAGACGGTGCATTAATTGCACTAAACGGGTTCGTTTCGTTGCGTTACAAAAGCAGTAATGAAATGGTCCAAAACTCACCCAGACATGGTTTTTGGTCCAATAGAGTAGTTTGGAGTCATCCGTTGTGAAAAAATGGACAGCAAGTTCTGCCACATAAAACGGTGTATTAATTGCACTAAACGGGCCCGTTTCGGGGTGTCACAAAATCGGTAACGAAATGGTCCGAAACTCACCCACTCATGGTTTTTGGTATAATAAAGTGGTTTGGAGTCATCCGTTGCGAAAAAATTGATAGCAAGTTCGGCCGCATCAAACGTTCCATTAATTGCACTAAACGGGCCCATTTTGTTACGTTACAAAAGCAGTAACGAAATGGTCCGAAACTCACCTAGACGTGGTTTTTGGTCTAATAGAGTGGTTTGGAGTCATCCGTTGCGAAACAATTGACAGCAAGTTCGGCGCATAAAACGGTGCATTAATTGCACTAAACGAACCCGTTTCGTTACGTTACAAAAGCAGTAACGAAATGGTCCGAAACTCACCTAGACGTGGTTTTTGGTCTAATTGAGTGGTTTGGAGTCATCCGTTGTGAAAAAATTGACGGCAAGTTCGGCCGCATAAAACGGTGCATTAATTGCACTAAACGGTCACGTTTCGGGGTGTCACAAAAGCAGTAACCAAATGGTTCAAAACTCACCCACATATGGTTTTTGGTCTAATAGAGTGGTTCGGAGTCATCCATTGCGAAACAATTGACAGCAAGTTCGGCCGCATAAAACGGTGCTTAAATTGCACTAAACGTGCCCGTTTCGTTACGTTACGAAAGCAGTAACGAAATGGTCCAAAACTCACCCAGACATGGTTTTTGGTCTAATAGAGTGGTTTGGAGTCATCCGTTGCGAAAAAATTGACAGCAAGTTCGGCCGCATGAAACGGTGCATTAATTGCACTAAACAGGCCCGTTTCGCTACGTTACAAAAGCAGTAACGAAATGGTCCGAAACTCACCCCGACATGGTTTTGGTTTAATAAAGTGGTTTGGACTCATCCGTTGCGAAAAAATTGACAGCAAGTTCGGCTGCATAAAACGGTGCATTAATTGCACTAAACAGTCCCGTTTTGGGGTGTCACAAAAGCAGTAACGAAATGGTTCGAAACTCACTCACACAAGGTTTTTGGTCTAATAGAGTGGTTCGGAGTCATTCGTTGCGAAAAAATTGACAGCAAGTTCGGCCGCATAAATCGGTGCATTAATTGCACTAAACGGGCCCGTTTCGCTACTTTACAAAAACAGTAATGAAATGGTCCCAAACTCACCCAGACATGGTTTTGGTCTAAAGGAGTGGTTTGGAGTCATCCGTTGTGAAAAAATTGACAGCAAGTTCGGCCGCATAAAACAGTGCATTAATTGCACTAAACGGGCCCGTTTTGCTACGTTACAAAAGCAGTAACGAAATGGTCCGAAACTCACCCAGACAAGGTTTTTGTCTAAGAGTGGTTTGGAGTCATCCATTGCGAAACAACTGACAGCAAGTTCGGCCTCATAAAACGGTGCATTAATTGCACAAAAACAGGCCCGTTTCGTTACGTTACAAGAGCAGTAACGAATTGGTCCGAAACTCACCCAGACATGGTTTTTGGTCTAATAGAGTGGTTTGGAGTCATCCGTTGTGAAAATATGGACAGCAAGTTCGGCCGCATAAAATGGTGCTTTAATTGCTCATAACAGCCCATTTCGTTACGTTACAAAAGCTATAACGAAATGGTCCAAAACTTACCCAGACATGGTTTTCAGTCTAATAGAGTGGTTTGGAGTCATCCGTTGCGAAAAAATTGACAGCATGTTCGGCTGCATGAAACGGTGCATTAATTGCACTAAACGGTCACGTTCCGGGGTGTCACAAAAGCAGTAACCAAATGGTCCAAAACACACGCACACGTGGTTTTTGGTCTAATAAAGTGGTTTGAAGTCATCCGTTGCGAAAAAATTGACAGCAAGTTCGGCCTCATAAAACGGTGTTTTAATTCCACTAAATGGGCCCGTTTCGCTATGTTACAAAAGTAGTAACGAAATGGTCCAAAACTCACCCAAATATGGTTTTTGGTCTAATAAAGTGGTTTGGAGTTATCCGTTGCGAAAAAATTGACAGCAAGTTCGGCCGCATAAAACGGTGCATTAATTGCACTAAACGGACCCGTTTCGTTACGTTACAAAAACAGTAACGAAATGGTCCGAAACTCACTTAGACGTGGTTTTTGGTCTAATAAAATGGTTTGGAGTTATCCGTTGCGAAAAAATTGACAGCAAGTTCGGCCGCATAAAATGGTGCATTAATTGAACTAAACGGACCCGTTTCGCGACGTTACAAAAGCAGTAACGAAATAGTCCGAAACTCACCCAGACATGGTTTTTTCATTTAATAGAGTGGTTAGGAGTCATCCGTGGCGAAAAAATTGACAGCTAGTTCGGCCGCATAAAGTGGTGCATTAATTGCACTAAACGGGTCCTTTTCAGGTGTCGTAAAAGCTGTAACGAAATGGTCCGAAACTCACCTAGACATGGTTTTTGGTCTAATAGAGTGGTTTGGAGTCATCCGTTGCGAAAAAATTTGACAGCAAGTTTGGCCGGAAAAAACGGTGCGTTACCTGCACTAAACGGGCTTTCGCTACGTTAAAAAAGCAGTAATGAAATGGTCCGAAACTCACCAAGACATGGTTTTTGGTCTAATAGAGTAGTTTGGAGTCATCCATAGTGAAAAAATTGGCAGCAAGTTTGGCCGCATAACACGGTGCATTAATTGAACTAAACGGGCCCGTTTCGCTACGTTACAAAAGCAGTAACGAAATGGTCCGAAACTCACCCAGACATGGTTTTTTGGTTTAATAGAGTGGTTAGGAGTCATCCGTTGCGAAAAAATTGACAGCTAGTTTGGCCGCATAAAACGGTGCATTAATTGAACTAAACGGGCCCTTGGGGGTCATAAAAGCTGTAACGAAATGGTGCGAAACTCGCCCAGACATGGTTTTTGGTCTAATAGAGTGGTTTTTGGTCTAATAGAGTGGTTTGGAGTTATCCGTAGTGAAAAAATTGACAGCAAATTCGGCTGCATAAAATGGTGCATTAATTGAACTAAACGGGACCGTTTCGCTACGTTACAAAAAGCAGTAACGAAATAGTCCGAAACTTACCCAGACATGGTTTTTTTGGATTAATAGAGTGGTTAGGAATCATCTGTTGTGAAAAAATTGACAGCTAGTTCGGCCAAATAAAATCTTGCATTTATTGCGCTAAACGGGCCCGTTTCGGGGTGTCATAAAAGCTGTAACGAAATGGTCCGAAGCTCACCCTGACATGATTTTTTGTGTAACTGAGTGGTTTGGAGTCATCCGTTGCGAAAAAATTGACAGCAAGTTCGGCCGCATAAAACGGTGCATTAATTGCACTAAACGGGCCCGCTTTGCTACGTTACAAAAGCAGTAACGAAATGGTCCGAAACTCACCCCGACATGGTTTTTGTCTAATAGAGTGGTTTGGAGTCATCCGTTGCAAAACAACTGACAGAAAGATCGGCCGCATAAAACGGTGCATTAATTGCACTAAACGGGCCAGTTTCAGGGTGTCAGAAAAGCAGTAATGAAATGGTCCGAAACTCACCCAGACATGGTTTTTGGTCTAATAGAGTGGTTTGGAGTCATCCGTTGCGAAAAAATTGACAGCAAGTTCGGCCGCATAAAACGGTGCATTAATTGCACTAAACGGGCCTGTTTAGGGGTGTCACAAAAGCAGTAACGAAATTGTCCGAAACTCACCCAGACATGGTTTTTTCATTTAATAGAATGGTTTGGAGTCATCCGTGGCGAAAATATTGACAGCTAGTTCGGCCGCATAAAGTGGTGCATTAATTGCACTAAACGGGCCCTTTTCAGGTGTCATAAAAGCTGTAACGAAATGGTCGGAAACTCACCCAGACATGGTTTTTGGTCTAATAGAGTGGTTTGGAGTCATCCGTTGCGAAAAAAATTGACAGCAAGTTCGGCCGGAAAAAACGGTGCGTTACCTGCACTAAACGGGCCCGTTTCGCTAAGTTAAAAAAGCAGTAATGAAATGGTCCGAAACTTACCAAGACATGGTTTTTGGTCTAATAGAGTAGTTTGGAGTCATCCGTAGTGAAAAAATTGGCAGCAAGTTTGGCCGCATAACACGGTGCATTAATTGAACTAAACGGGCCCGTTTCTTTACGTTACAAAAGCAGTAACGAAATGGTCCGAAACTCACCCAGACAAGGTTTTTGTCTAACAGAGTGGTTTGGAGTCATCCATTGCGAAACAACTGACAGCAAGTTCGGCCTCATAAAACGGTGCATTAATTGCACAAAAACAGGCCCGTTTCGTTACGTTACAAGAGCAGTAACGAATTGGTCCGAAACTCACCCAGA
The DNA here is from genome assembly GCA_004135705.1 of Alloteropsis semialata. Lineage (NCBI taxonomy): Eukaryota > Viridiplantae > Streptophyta > Magnoliopsida > Poales > Poaceae > Alloteropsis > Alloteropsis semialata. The sequence continues at coordinate 33,987 of QPGU01000626.1, read as the reverse complement.
CATGGTTTTTGGTCTAATAGAGTGGTTTGGAGTCATCCGTTGTGAAAAAATGGAGAGCAAGTTCGGCCGCATAAAATGGTGCATTAATTGCTCATAACGGCCCATTTCGTTACGTTACAAAAGCTGTAACGAAATGGTCCAAAACTTACCCAGACATGGTTTTCAGTCTAATAGAGTGGTTTGGAGTCATCCGTTGCGAAACAACTGACAGCAAGTTCGGCCTCATAAAACGGTGCATTAATTGCACAAAAACAGGCCCGTTTCGTTACGTTACAAGAGCAGTAACGAATTGGTCCGAAACTCACCCAGACATGGTTTTTGGTCTAATAGAGTGGTTTGGAGTCATCCGTTGTGAAAAAATGGAGAGCAAGTTCGGCCGCATAAAATGGTGCATTAATTGCTCATAACGGCCCATTTCGTTACGTTACAAAAGCTGTAACGAAATGGTCCNAGATTTGCCATTGCTGACATAGCACAGCTATATACCCAACAACCGATAAATGGTCCAAATCCCAACGAAAACCCAGATGCATATGGCCACTACTGTCTTACAACCAACAACCTTCATTAACACCATTCTGAAACATACTACAAAGAGTAGCCCCAATTCACTACAAAAGCAAGCAGATAGTCTTCCCAAGAGCTATCACTATATGGCTCAACTATAATATGCAAGAGCTCTATGCGAAATCAATAGAGAAGAACATCTGAAAATAGAAATACAATTTACTTGATATCCAGGAAGTCACGGTGATCTGCTCTGAATTCCATTGTTTCATTTTTATAAGAGAAAAGTCCATTTTCGGCCATCCAACTCTTGCCTCAGTTTGGTTTTAGCCATCGAACTTCAAAACCGGGTATCTTTGGCCATCCAACTATCAAAACCGTTCAAATTTGGCCATCGGGCTGTTTTGATTAGTGGTTTTAAATTTTTTTATTTACAATTTAGTCCTTAGATCTTAAAATAATTATTACTTTTTGCCCGTACCTCCGATTTAGGTGATTCTTGCGGTCACGCATTCATAACGATGAGCTTTATCTTTTAAAATGGTCTTTATACTATTTTATCACTATTTGTTATATTATTCTTATGTTGTTGTGTAAAAACAACAATATAAGAAAAGTAAAACAAACAGTTACAAAATAATATGTCCATCTTTTAAAATCATGGACATATAATGATGATGCAGGAACCAAATAACCAGATTTGTTCAATCTAGCAACACGAAGTTGCAAAACAGAAATTAGCGAGAGATGCTCTGAACATTCCGAATCGAGTACTGTGAAGTGTCAAATCATCTTATTCCCTAGAGGACAAAGTAAAACGCATTTTACTAGCACGAGAAGCATCATCATATAACGAATCCAACAGCATAATACACATGATCCAGTTCCTAGGGTTCCTTGTTGCAGTCTCACCTCACAGCGGAGCAATTCAGAAATTGGAGCAGCGGTCGCCGCGCTCATGGTCGCCATATCGCGCGGGCCTCACGATCTCGCCGATGGCCTTGTTCACGTGCACGTGCACGACACCGGGCCACGGCACGGAGAGAGAGAGGAGGAGGAAGGCGACCCGCGAGTGCACCGCAGCCGCAACTACACCGGGGCGCCCCAATGTCGACGCCATACCCCACAAGGGGGTCGATGCCGCAGCCCCAGCGTGGCGCGAAGAGGAGCAGGGGTTGGTATAGGGTGGAGGAGTGGAGGGGATGGCGCAAGGCTGAGCAGCACAGGGGAGGTAGCGGCCATGGTGGGGAGGAGCGGAGGGGAGGCCGCAGCCATGGTGGGGAGGAGCGGAGCGGATCTGAGAGGACGGAGAGCGAGAATGGAGACGAGAGCCGTGGGTTGGGGGCGACTTGATGGGTTTGGATCCCCTTCAGATCTATATTATTTTGTTTTCTTGATATATTCGAGCATATTTTATAAATATTGTTATGACCAACTTTTCACAAAACCAGCTCCTGGTGCAGTGGTTAGATGCTTGTCTTTGGACCTGAGACCTAGGTTCGAATCCTAGGTTTACTTTCATTTTTCAATTTTTAATAAATCGAGCACTTTATTTATTTTATAATATGGAAATAAAATACCATAACAATTGACACAATTCAATGGTCAAGAAATTTTAAGCACCTGTGTTCGAATCCCGCTGCTCCTTTATTTTTGCACAAATTAAATGCCAAACAAATTCTCAAACTTTTTAAACTTTGCTTTTTATTAAGATCTTAACTATAAAATATATAAGCTTTTAATAAGCTAACATAATAACTGGACTAATGGCCTACTAGTTTTAGTCATAGGCGCCTAGCAGTGTCTCTGTTTTAGTCATACGCGCAAAGGCATGCAACATGTGTGACCAACTTGTAACATGTGTGACCAACTTAGCAAAGGCATGTGTCTTAAAAAAAATTCAAGAGTTCTTAAAATGTTCAAGAAAAAATTAGAACCAACCAACACTATCATGAATTTGTGACGTTTCTGGTTATCCTCTTACGACAAACTAATGTTCGTCACTATAAGCCATTGGTTTGGTTTATGACGATTTCTAATTAGTCTTAGCAACGAACGTTGCATTTTCGTCACTAAGTCACACAACCTCGTAGAAAACATCATAAAGCGAAATGAAGTAATGACGTTTTGATCAATTGTCACGAGTTATTCGTCACAAAAGGTTAGATGTGTTGTAGTGAAACGGGCCCGTTTTTGGGTGTCACAAAAGCGGTAATGAAATGGTCCAAAACTCACCCAGACATGGTTTTAGGTCTAATAGAGTGGTTTGAAGTCATCCCTTGTGAAAAATTTGACAGCAAGTTCGGGCACAAAAAACGGAGCATTAAATGCACTAAACAGTCCCGTTTTGGGGTCTCACAAAAGCAGTAACGAAATGGTCCGAAACTCAACCACACATGGTTTTTGGTCTAATAGAGTGGTTTGGAGTCATCCGTTGCGAAAAAATTGATAGCAAGTTCGGCCGCATAAAACGGTCCATTAATTGCACTAAACGGGCCCGTTTCGTTAAGTTACAAAAGCAGTAACGAAATGGTCCAAAAGTCACCCAGATATGGTTTTTGGTCTAATTGAGTGGTTTGGAGTTATCCGTTGCGAAAAAATTGACAGCAAGTTCGGCCGCATAAAATGGTGCATTAATTGCACTAAACGGACCCGTTTCGTTACGTTACAAAAGCAGTAACGAAATGGTCCGAAACTCACCTAGACGTGGTATTTGGTGTAATAGAGTGGTTTGGAGTCATCCGTTGTGAAAAAATTGACAGCAAGTTTGGCCGCATAATACGGTGCATTAATTGCACTAAACGGTCACGTTTCGGGGTGTCACAAAAGCAGTGACCAAATGGTTCAAAACTCACCCACACAAGGTTTTTGGTCTAATAGAGTGGGTTGGAGTCATCCATTGCGAAACATTTGACAGCAAGTTCGGCCGCATAAAACGGTGCTTAAATTGCACTAAACGGGCCCGTTTCGTTACGTTACGAAAGTAGTAACGAAATGGTCCGAAACTCACCCAGACATGGTTTTTGGTCTAATAGAGTGGTTTGGAGTCATCCGTTGCAAAAAAATTGACAGCAAGTTCGGCCGCATTAAACGGTGCATTAATTGCACTAAACGGGCCCGTTTCGCTACATTACAAAAGCAGTAACGAAATGGTCCAAAACTCACCCAGACATGGTTTTGGTCTAATCGAGTGGTTTGGACTCATCCATTGCGAAAAAATTGACAGCAAGTTCGGCTGCATAAAACGGTGCATTAATTGCACTAAACGGACTCGTTTCGCTACGTTACAAAAGCTGTAACGAAATGGTACGAAACTCACCCAGACATGGTTTTTGGTCCAATAGAGTGGTTTGGAGTCATCCATTGCGAAAAAATTGACAGCTAGTTCGGCCGCATAAAATGGTGCATTAATTGCACTAAACGGGACCATTTCGGGGTGTCACAAAAGCAGTAACGAAATGGTCCGAAACTCACCCACACATGGTTTTTGGTCTAATAGAGTGGTTCGGAGTCATTCGTTGCGAAAAAATTGACAGCAAGTTCGGCCGCATTAAACGGTGCATTAATTGCACTAAACGGGCCCGTTTCGCTACTTTACAAAAACAGTAATGAAATGGTCCCAAACTCACCCAGACATGGTTTTGGTCTAAAGGAGTGGTTTGGAGTCATCCGTTGTGAAAAAATTGACAGCGAGTTCGGCAGCATAAAATGGTGCATTAATTGCACTAAACGGACTCGTTTCGCTACGTTACAAAAGCTGTAACGAAATGGTACGAAACTCACCCAGACATGGTTTTTGGTCCAATAGAGTGGTTTGGAGTCATCCATTGCGAAAAAATTGACAGCAAGTTCGGCCGCATAAAACAGTGGATTAATTGCACTAAACGGGCCAGTTTCGGGGTGTCACAAAAGCAGTAATGAAATGGTCCGAAACTCACCCAGACATGGTTTTTGGTCTAATAGTGTGGTTTGGAGTCATCCGTTGCGAAAAAATTGACAGCAAGTTCGGGCGCATAAAACGGTGCATTAATTGCACTAAACAGTCCCGTTTTGAGGTGTCACAAAAGCAGTAACGAAATGGTTCGAAACTCACTCACACATGGTTTTTGGTCTAATAGAGTGGTTCGGAGTCATTCGTTGCGAAAAAATTGACAGCAAGTTCGGCCGCATAAAACGGTGCATTAATTGCACTAAACGGGCCCGTTTCGCTACTTTACAAAAACAGTAATGAAATGGTCCCAAACTCACCCAGACATGGTTTTGGTCTAAAGGAGTGGTTTGGAGTCATCCGTTGTGAAAAAATTGACAGCAAGTTCGGCCGCATAAAACAGTGCATTAATTGCACTAAACGGGCCCGTTTTGCTACGTTACAAAAGCAGTAACGAAATGGTCCGAAACTCACCCAGACAAGGTTTTTGTCTAATAGAGTGGTTTGGAGTCATCCATTGCGAAACAACTGACAGCAAGTTCGGCCGCATAAAATGGTGTATTAATTGCACAAAAACAGGCCCGTTTCGTTACGTTACAAGAGCAGTAACGAATTGGTTCGAAACTCACCCAGACATGGTTTTTGGTCTAATAGAGTGGTTTGGAGTCATCCGTTGTGAAAAAATGGACAGCAAGTTCGGCCGCATAAAATGGTGCATTAATTGCACATAACGGCCCATTTCGTTACGTTACAAAAGCTGTAACGAAATGGTCCAAAACTTACCCAGACGGTTTTCAGTCTAATAGAGTGGTCTGGAGTTATCCGTTGCGAAAAAATTGACAGCATGTTCGGCCGCATGAAACGGTGCATTAATTGCACTAAACGGTCACGTTCCGGGGTGTCACAAAAGCAGTAACCAAATGGTCCAAAACACACGCACACGTGGTTTTTGGTCTAATAGATTGGTTTGAAGTCATCCGTTGCGAAAAAATTGACAGCAAGTTCGGCCTCATAAAACGGTGTTTTAATTCCACTAAACGGGCCCGTTTCGCTATGTTACAAAAGTAGTAACGAAATGGTCCAAAACTCACCCAAATATGGTTTTTGGTCTAATAAAGTGGTTTGGAGTTATCCGTTGCGAAAAAATTGACAGCAAGTTCGGCCGCATAAAACGGTGCATTAATTGCACTAAACGGACCCGTTTCGTTACGTTACAAAAACAGTAACGAAATGGTCCGAAACTCACTTAGACGTGGTTTTTGGTCTAATAAAATGGTTTGGAGTTATCCGTTGCGAAAAAATTGACAGCAAGTTCGGCCGCATAAAATGGTGCATTAATTGAACTAAACGGACCCGTTTCGTAACGTTACAAAAGCAGTAACGAAATAGTCCGAAACTCACCCAGACATGGTTTTTTCATTTACTAGAGTGGTTAGGAGTCATCCGTGGCGAAAAAATTGACAGCTAGTTCGGCCGCATAAAGTGGTGCATTAATTGCACTAAACGGGCCCTTTTCAGGTGTAAAAGCTGTAACGAAATGGTGCGAAACTCGCCCAGACATGGTTTTTGGTCTAATAGAGTGGTTTTTGGTCTAATAGAGTGGTTTGGAGTTATCCGTAGTGAAAAAATTGACAGCAAATTCGGCTGCATAAAATGGTGCATTAATTGAACTAAACGGGACCGTTTCGCTACGTTACAAAAGCAGTAACGAAATAGTCCGAAACTTACCCAGACATGGTTTTTTTGGATTAATAGAGTGGTTAGGAATCATCTGTTGTGAAAAAATTGACAGCTAGTTCGGCCAAATAAAATCTTGCATTTATTGCGCTAAACGGGCCCGTTTCGGGGTGTCATAAAAGCTGTAACGAAATGGTCCGAAACTCACCCTGACATGATTTTTTGTGTAACTGAGTGGTTTGGAGTCATCCGTTGCGAAAAAATTGACAGCAAGTTCGGCTGCATAAAACGGTGCATTAATTGCACTAAACGGGCCCGCTTTGCTACGTTACAAAAGCAGTAACGAAATGGTCCGAAACTCACCCCGACAAGGTTTTTGTCTAATAGAGTGGTTTGGAGTCATCCGTTGCAAAACAACTGACAGAAAGATCGGCCGCATAAAACGGTGCATTAATTGCACTAAACGGGCCAGTTTCAGGGTGTCAGAAAAGCAGTAATGAAATGGTCCGAAACTCACCCAGACATGGTTTTTGGTCTAATAGAGTGGTTTGGAGTCATCCGTTGCGAAAAAATTGACAGCAAGTTCGGCCGCATAAAATGGTGCATTAATTGCACTAAACGGGCCTGTTTAGGGGTGTCACAAAAGCAGTAACGAAATTGTCCGAAACTCACCCAGACATGGTTTTTTCATTTAATAGAATGGTTTGGAGTCATCCGTGGCGAAAATATTGACAGCTAGTTCGGCCGCATAAAGTGGTGCATTAATTGCACTAAACGGGCCCTTTTCAGGTGTCATAAAAGCTGTAACAAAATGGTCCGAAACTCACCCAGACATGGTTTTTGGTCTAATAGAGTGGTTTGGAGTCATCCGTTGCGAAAAAAATTGACAGCAAGTTCGGCCGGAAAAAACGGTGCGTTACCTGCACTAAACGGGCCCGTTTCGCTACGTTAAAAAAGCAGTAATGAAATGGTCCGAAACTCACCAAGACATGGTTTTTGGTCTAATAGAGTAGTTTGGAGTCATCCATAGTGAAAAAATTGGCAGCAAGTTTGGCCGCATAACACGGTGCATTAATTGAACTAAACGGGCCCGTTTCGCTACGTTACAAAAGCAGTAACGAAATGGTCCGAAACTCTCCCAGACATGGTTTTTTGGTTTAATAGAGTGGTTTGGAGTCATCCGTTGCGAAAAAATTGACAGCTAGTTCGGCCGCATAAAACGGTGCATTAATTGAACTAAACGGGCCCTTGGGTGTCATAAAAGCTGTAACGAAATGGTTCGAAACTCGTCCAGACATGGTTTTTGGTCTAATAGAGTGGTTTTTGGTCTAACAGAGTGGTTTGGAGTTATCCGTAGTGAAAAAATTGACAGCATATTTGACCGCATAAAATGGTGCATTAATTGAACTAAACGGGACCGTTTCGCTACGTTACAAAAGCAGTAACGAAATGGTCCGAAACTCACCCAGACATGGTTTTTTTGGATTAATAGAGTGGTTAGGAATCATCCGTTGCGAAAAATTGACAGCTAGTTCGGCCGCATAAAATCTTGCATTTATTGCGCTAAACGGGCCCGTTTCGGGGTGTCATAAAAGCTGTAACGAAATGGTCCAAAACTCACCCTGACATGATTTTTTGTGTAACTGAGTGGTTTGGAGTCATCCGTTGCGAAAAAATTGACAGCAAGTTCGACTGCATAGAATGGTGCATTAATTGCACTAAACGGGCCCGCTTTGCTACGTTACAAAAGTTGTAACGAAATGGTCCGAAACTCACCCCGACATGGTTTTTGTCTAATAGAGTGGTTTGGAGTCATCCGTTGCGAAACAACTGACAGAAAGTTCGACCGCATAAAACGGTGCATTAATTGCACTAAACGGGCCAGTTTCGGGGTGTCAGAAAAGCAGAAATGAAACGGTCCGAAACTCACCCAGACATGGTTTTTGGTCTAAAAGAGCGGTTTGGAGTAATCCGTTGCGAAAAAATTGACAGCAAGTTCGGCCGCATAAAACGGTGCATTAATTGCACTAAACGGGTCTGTCTAGGGGTGTCACAAAAGCAGTAACGAATGTCCGAAACTCACCCAGACATGGTTTTTGGTCTAATAGAGTGGTTTGAAGTGATCCCTTGCGAAAAATTTGACAGCAAGTTCGGACACATAAAACAGAGCATTAATTGCACCAAACAGTCCCGTTTTGGGGTGTCACAAAAGCAGTAACGAAATGGTCCGAAACTCACCCACACATGGTTTTTGGTCTAATAGAGTGGTTTGGAGTCATTCGTTGCGAAAAAATTGACAGCAAGTTCGGCCTTATAAAACGGTGCATTAAATGCACAAAACGGGCCCGTTTCATTACGTTACAAAAGCAGTAACGAATTGGTCCGAAACTGACTCAGAAATGGTTTTTGGTCTAATAGAGTGGTTTGGAGTCATCCGTTGCAAAAAAATGGACTGCAAGTTCGGCCGCATAAAATAGTGCATTAACTGCACGTAACGGCCCATTTCGTTACGTTACAAAAGCTGTAATGAATTGGTCTGAAACTTGCCCAGACATGGTTTTTGGTCTAATAGAGTGGTTTGGAGTCATCCGTTGCGAAAAAATTTACAGCATGTTCGGCCGCATAAAATGGTGCATTAATTGCACTAAACGGGCCCGTTTCGCTATGTTACAAAAGCAGTAATGAAATGGTCCGAAACTCACCCAGACATGGTTTTTCGTCTAATAGAGTGATTTGGAGTAATCCGTTGCGAAAGAATTGACAGCAAGTTCGGCCGCGTAAAACGGTGCATTAATTGCACTAAACGGTCACGTTTCCGGGTGTCATAAAAGCAGTAACCAAATGGTCCAAAACTCACCCACACATGGTTTTTGGTCTAATAGAGTGGTTTGGAGTCATCCGTTGCGAAACAATTGACAGCAAGTTCGGCGGCATAAAACAGTGCTTAAATTGCACTAAACGGGCCCGTTTCGTTACGTTACGAAAGCAGTAACGAAATGGTCCGAAACTCACCCACACATGGTTTTTGGTCTAATAGAGTGGTTTGGAGTCATCCGTTGTGAAACAATTGACAGCAAGTTCGGCCGCATAAAACGGTGCATTAATTGCACTAAACGGGCCCATTTCGCTAAGTTACAAAAGCAGTAACAAAATGGTCCGAAACTCACCCAGACATGGTTTTGGTCTAATAGAGTGGTTTGGACTCATCCGTTGCGAAAAAATTGACAGCAAGTTCGGCCGCAAAAAACGGTGCATTAATTGCACTAAACGGACTTGTTTCGGGGTGTCACAAAAGCAGTAACCAAATGGTCCAAAACTCACCCACACATGGTTTTTGGTCTAATAGAGTGGTTTGGAGTCATTGCGAAAAAATTGACAACAAGTTCGGCCGCATAAAACGGTGCTTTAATTCCACTAAACGGGCCCGTTTCGCTACGTTACAAAAGCTGTAACGAAATGGTCCGAAACTCACCCAGACGTGGTTTTTGGACTAATAGAGTGGTTTGGAGTCATCCGTTGCGAAAAAATTGGCGGCTGGTTCGGCCGCATAAAACGGTGCATTAATTGAACTAAACGGCCCTTTTCGGGGTGACATAAAAGCTGTAACGAAATGGTCCGAAACTTACCCAGGCATGGTTTTCAGTCTAATAGAGTGGTATGTAGTCATCCATTGCGAAAAAATTGACAGCAAGTTCGGCCGCGAAAAACGGTGCATTAATTGCACTAAACGGGCCCGTTTCGCTACGTTACAAAAGCAGTAACGAAATGGTCCGAAGCTCACCCAGACATGGTTTTTGGTCTAATAGAGTGGTTTGGAGTCATCCGTAGTGAAAAAATTGACACCAAGTTCGGCCGCATAAAACGGTGCATTAATTGCACTAAACGGGCCCGTTTCGCTACGTTACAAAAGCAGTAATGAAATGGTCCGAAACTCACCCAGACATGGTTTTTGGTCTAATAGAGTGGTTTGGAGTCATCCGTTGCGAAAAAATTGACAGCAAGTTCGGCCGCATAAAATGGTGCATTTATTGCACTAAACGGGCCCGTTTCGAGGTGTCGTAAAAGCTGTAACGAAATGGTCCGAAACTAACCCTGACATGATTTTTGGTCTAACAGAGTAGTTTGGAGTCATCCGTTGCGAAAAAATTGACAACAAGTTCGGCCACAAAAAACAGTGCATTAATTGCACTAAACGGGCCCGTTTCGCTACGTTACAAAAGCTGTAACGAAATGGTCCGAAACTCTCCCAGACATGGTTTTTGGTCTAATAGAGTGGTTTGGAGTCATCCGTTGCGAAAAAATTGACAGCAAGTTCGGCCGCATAAAACGGTGCTTTAATCCCACTAAACGGGCCCGTTTCGCTACGATACAAAAGCGGTAACGAAATGGTCTGAAACTCACCCAGACATTTAATAGAGTGGTTTGAAGTCATCCCTTGCAAAAAATTTGACAGCAAGTTCGGGCACATAAAACGGTGCATTAATTGCACTAAACAGTCCCGTTTTGGGGTGTCACAAAAGCAGTAACGAAATGGTTCGAAACTCACCCAGACATGGTTTTTGGTCTAACAGAGTGGTTTGGAGTCATCCGTTGCGAAAAAATTGACAGCAAGTTCGGCCGCATAAAACGGTGCATTAATTGCACTAAACGGGCCCGTTTTGCTACGTTACAAAAGCAGTAACGAAATGGTCCGAAACTCACCCCGACATGGTTTTTGTCTAATAGAGTGGATTGGAGTCATCCGTTGCGAAACAACTGACAGCAAATTCGGCCGCATAAAACGGTGCATTAATTGCACTAAACGGGCCAGTTTCGGGGTGTCACAAAAGCAGTAATGAAATGGTCCGAAACTCACCCAGACATTGTTTTTGGTCTAATAGGGTGGTTTGGAGTCATCCGTTGCGAAAAAATTGACAGCAAGTTCGGCCGCATAAAACGATGCATTAATTGCACTAAACGGGCCCGTTTAGTGGTCTCACAAAAGAAGTAACGAAATTGTCCGAAACTCACCCAGACATGGTTTTTGGTCTAATATAGTGGTTTGAAGTGATCCCTTGCGATAGATTTGACAGCAAGTTCGGACACATAAAACAGAGCATTAATTGCACTAAACAGTCCCGTTTTGGGGTGTCACAAAAGCAGTAACGAAATGGTCCGAAACTAACCCACACATGGTTTTTGGTCTAATAGAGTGGTTTGGAGTCATTCGTTGCGAAAAAATTGACAGCAAGTTCGGCCGCATAAAACGATGCATTAATTGCACTAAACGGGCCCGTTTCATTATGCTACAAAAGCAGTAACGAATTGGTCCGAAACTCACCCAGACATGGTTTTTGGTCTAATAGAGTGGTTTGGAGTCATCCGTTGCGAAAAAATGGACAGCAATTTCGGCCACAAAAAATGGTGCACTAATTGCACATAACGGCCCATTTCGTTACATTACAAAAGCTGTAATGAATTGGTCCGAAACTTGCCCAGACATGGTTTTTGGTCTAATAGAGTGGTTTGGCGTCATCCGTTACGAAAAAATTGACAGCATGTTCGGCCGCATAAAATGGTGCATTATTTGCATTAAACGGTCACATTCCGGGGTGTCACAAAAGCAGTAACCAAATGGTCCAAAACTCACCCACACATGGTTTTTTGTCTAATAGAGTGGTTTGAAGTCATCCGTTGCGAAAAAATTGACAAGCAAGTTCGGTCGCATAAAACAGTGCTTTAATTCCACTAAACGGGCCCATTTCGCTATGTTACAAAAGCAGTAATGAAATGGTCCAAAACTCACCCAGACATGGTTTTTGGTCTAATAGAGTGATTTGGAGTCATCCGTTGCGAAAGAATTGACAGCAAGTTCGACCGCACAAAACGGTGCATTAATTGCACTAAACGGGCCCATTTCGAGGTGTCGTAAAAGCTGTAACGAAATGGTCCGAAACTAACCCTGACATGATTTTTGGTCTAACAGAGTAGTTTGGAGTCATCTGTTGCGAAAAAATTGACAACAAGTTCGGCCACAAAAAACGGTGCATTAATTGCACTAAACGGGCCCGTTTCGCTACGTTACAAAAGCTGTAACGAAATGGTCCAAAACTCTCCCAGACATGGTTTTGGGTCTAATAGAGTGGTTTGGAGTCATCCGTTGCGAAAAAATTGACAGCAAGTTCGGCCGCATAAAACGGTGCTTTAATTCCACTAAACGGGCTGTTTCGCTACGTTACAAAAGCAGTAATGAAATGGTCCGAAACTGACCCACATATGGTTTTTGGTCTAAAAGAATGGTTTGGAGTCTTCTGTTTTGAACAAACTGATAGCAAGTTCGGTCGCATAAAATGGTGCATTAATTGCACTAAACGGGCCTGTTTCGCTACGTTACAAAAACTGTAACGAAATGTTCTGAAACTCACCCAGACATGGTTTTGGTCTAACAGAGTGGTTTGGAGCCAGCCAATGCGAAAAACTTGACAGCAAGTTCGGCCGCAAAAAACGGTGCATTAATTGCACTAAACGGACCAGTTTCGCTACGTTACAAAAATAGTAACGAAATGGTCTGAAACTTACCCACACATGGTTTTTGCTCTAATAGAATGGTTTGGAGTCATCCATTGCGAAAAAATTGACAGCATGTTCGGCCGCATAAAACGGTGCATTAATTGCACTAAATGGGTCCGTTTCGTTACGTTACAAAAGCAGCAACGAAATGGTCCGAAACTCACCTAGACATGGTTTTTAGTCTAATAGAGTGGTTTGGAGTCATCCGTTGCGAAAAAATTGACAGCAAGTTCGGCCGCATAAAATGGTGCATCAATTGCACCAAACGGGCCTGTTTAGGGGTGTCACAAAGGCAGTAATGAAATGGTCCGAAACTCACCCAGACATGGTTTTTGGTCTAATAGAGTGGTCTGGAGTCATCCGTTGCGAAAAAATTGACAGCAAGTTCGGCCGCATAAAATGGTGCATTAATTGCACTAAACGGGCCAGTTTCGGGGTGTCAGAAAAGCAGTAATGAAATGGTCCGAAACTCACCCAGACATGGTTTTTGGTCTAATAGAGTGGTTTGGAGTCATCCGTTGCGAAAAAATTGACAGCAAGTTCGGCCGCATAAAACGGTGCATTAATTGCACTAAACGGGCCTGTTTAGGGGTGTCACAAAAGCAGTAACGAAATTGTCCGAAACTCACCCAGACATGNTTGGAACCACTGGTCCTCCCTGGAGAAAGTGATCGGCTGCTCGGACCAGCGGAGTGCTTGGATCGGCGATGAGTAGCAGGAGAATATCTCCCGGTCGCGCACCTTTTCCTTGCGCTTGTCATCCACGGGCGGCGGTCCTCCGAGGATGAAGTTCACCTGCCTCTCGACGTTCGGGAAAGCGGGGTTTGCGGGGGCCCCTTTTCCCTTGTCGCCCTTGTCGTCGTCTCGTGGCGGCAGCTTCCCTTCCTTCTTCTTGTAGGCGTCGGCGAGTCCCGTGCAGTCGATCATGCGATGCTTGGATTGCTTGTGGATGGGGCAGGGCCCTTGTAGCATCTTTTCGAAGTCGGCGCTGAAGTTGGACCGCGGGCGAGGGCCTCCGCGATCCATGGCGGCGATAGTGTAGTCTCCCGAGCGCTTTCGGTCACCAGTCCGGCTCGGCTCCGGTCTGGTTCGGCGTTGGTCCTCCTTCTTCGGGCGGTCCTCTTGGCGAGGTGGCCGATCGTCATCCCGAGTGCTTTTCTTGCTGTAATGGAGGCGAGCGGCTTCCTTGGCGTTTGCCATCTTGTTCACCCGACCAAAGAACTCGCCGGAGGTCTTTGGCAGGTCCTCGCAGAGGCGCTCGAAGACGACGGAGTCGGCAAGGCCGTCGAGGAAGTAGCTGATGATCTCGGACTCGGAGCAGCCGGGAACTAGGTTCCGGTTCTCCATGTACCGGTCGGTGTAGTCGCGAAGGCTTTCTCCGCGGTTCTGCTTCACCTTGCCCAGGTCCCATGCTGTGCCGGGTCGGATGGAGCTGCCTTGGAAGTAGCTCTTGAACTGGCTGCAGAGGGTGTCCCAGTTGTCGATGGAGCCGGGCTCGAGGCTGTGGAGCCAGCTCAGCCCCACCTTGGTCATGGCGACGGGGAAGTAAGCGCACATGGAGTCGTGGTCGCCATTCACTGCGCGGATGGCGATGCTGTACGTGCGTAGCCACATCGTCGGGTCTGTCTTCCCATCGTATCTTTCTATGCCTGTGGGTTTGAAATTAGCAGGCATTCGAATAGATCTTACTCGGGTAGTGAACGCCGGGAAGCCGTCGCAGTCGTTGAGGTTTTCCAGGTCCACGTATCCCGAGTCGGCGGAGTGGTCTTCCGGGGTGCGAGCCCGGGGCGGTCTGTCTTGTCCGAGTGGAGGGCCATATTTGCGGTCGAATTCGCGGCGGCGCGCGGCCTCGTTGGCCTCGAGCTCTCGGCGTAGGCGGGCGTCGCGGTCCAGTCCCGGGGCGCCGTGGTCCTGATTGTACTCGGCACGCCGTCGGAGCTCCTCTTCGTCCCTTCGCCGGTGGCGGTCGTCGAGGTTCCTGCGGAGGTCGCGGTTGCGGAGTTGTTCGCGGAGGTCTTGCTGGTCGACCACGTCGTGATCGGCTTCTCGGCGGCTGGCCGACTTGGAGTGGCGAGATGAGGAGGCAGGAGCCTTCTGTGCATTGATCATGCCCGCGGCTGCAGTCAGCCTAGCCTTGATCCGGTTGAGCTCCGGGGTTTCCGGGATCCCTTCCAGCTCCTGGTGCGCGGCGGCGAGGTTGGCTGATGGGGTGGCGTAGACACCCACGCCGCCGATTTCTTGGATGAAGTCGTCTTGGAGGTTACGCGTGACCCTGGGGTTTCGGCGTTCTTGCCGCGCGTCGCGGCGTCGTTGCTTCTCACCGTTGCGCCCGATCCTGGCGTCACGGTGTGCTTGATCCTCGCCTTGGACCGTCGGCTCGTCAGTGGATATGTCGGAGACGAACGTCTCCCGCTTGGCAGGCGTGATCCTCTTATTAGGAGGGAGGACACGTGTCACCCGCGGGAAAGTCGGAGTTGGTTCTGGTTCAGGCGGAGTCGGCGCATCGTGAGGATGAGGGTGTCTTGTTGCCGCAACGTCCGGAGCAGATCCGATCTGGGTGGCCGTGATGGGATCGACCGCCCTGATCGCATCTGGGGAGTAGTCGGCGTTCAGCCGTTGGCCGAGTGCTTCTTGGTAGATGGTTCCGCTGTTGCTGAGTCCCAGTGGGAACCGTGTCGGCGAGGCGATGCCCTGGCGAGCAGATTCGGCGAGGTCGATGCATTCCCCGATGGAGGCGATGGCGTGGTCCATGTCCGCCTCGAATTGGCGTTGGCGTGCGGCCCATCGGCGCCTTCTCTCCTCGGGCGTCTGCTGCACCCTGCGCGGCGGAGGCGGAGTGGATGAAGCAGTCGGCGGTGCAGGAGGAAGCGTGTTCTCCTCGGATGGCGGGAGAGCGATGCTGGTCGTCGCGGTCGCCAAGTTGTTGGCGATGGTTGGCGACGGAGCGGTGATGGTGACGATCCCGTCTGGCGCAGCGTCAAGTCGCGGCGCTGTCTCCTCCGGGGTGGCGTCACGGGTAAAGGAGAGTTCTCCCTCGGGTCCGGCGGTGAAGACCATGGATCCGAAGAAGAACATAGCTCCCTCAGCGATGGAAATCTTCACGTATGCCGGCGCGATGACGGCGGAAGTGGATGCCATCGAGCTTGCAGATTGATCTCATCGATCAACCCCTACCTGGCGCGCCAACTGTCGGATTTATGGACCCGGCAGTCCACACAGGGTAGTACGCGTGTTGATTTGTCGAGGGACAGATCGAGGATCAGAAGTCGATGGTAACACAAGACGCAAGGATTGAACAGGTTCGGGCCGTCGAGATGACGTAATACCCTACGTCCTGTGTTGGGTGTATGGATTGTTGTGTATGAAGTTCCTGAAGGATCTCCGTAGTTGGGTTCTGTCCTAGGTTTCGTATCGTGGGTTGTAATCTCGTGTTCTGGAGGGGGGTCTCAAGGCGCCTTATATAGTCCGGCTGCCTTGAGTTACAAGTCGGCTAGAGATCATAACCTACCCGAAATACAAGGATGCGATCCTATAACGATTACAGATATCTTTCCCTATAATTCCGGCTAGTTTATCTTGATCTCCGAGCTTCTTGCGGGATACGCCGCCTGCTTCCTTGCCGCGCGCGCCGTCGTAGTCATCCGGTTCGCCCGACTGGTGGGCCTCCCGAGTGGTGGGCCACCCAGTCCGACAAACCGGCCCGATAGCACTCGGATTGGGCCGCCCCTTGCTGGTTGGGCCAATCCGCCATCTGGGTACCCCTGGGGGTCTACCCCCGACACATAAAATGGTGCATTTATTGCACTAAACGGGCCCGTTTCGAGGTGTCGTAAAAGTTGTAATGAAATGGTCCGAAACTAACCCTGACATGATTTTTGGTCTAACAGAGTAGTTTGGAGTCATCCGTTGCGAAAAAATTGCAACAAGTTCGGCCACAAAAAACGGTGCATTAATTGCACTAAACGGGCCCGTTTCGCTACGTTACAAAAGATGTAACGAAATGGTCCGAAACTCTCCCAGACATGATTTTTGGTCTAATAGAGTGGTTTGGAGTCATCCGTTGCGAAAAAATTGACAGCAAGTTTGGCCGCATAAAACGGTGCATTAATTCCACTAAACGGGCCCGTTTCGCTACGTTACAAAAGCAGTAATGAAATGGTCCGAAACTGACCCACACATGGTTTTTGGTCTAAAAGAATGGTTTGGAGTCTTCTGTTTTGAACAAACTGATAGCAAGTTCGGTTGCATAAAACGGTGCATTAATTGCACTAAACGGGCCTGTTTCGCTACGTTACAAAAACTGTAACGAAATGTTCTGAAACTCACCCAGACATGGTTTTGGTCTAACAGAGTGGTTTGGAGCCAGCCAATGCGAAAAAATTGACAGCAAGTTCGGCCGCATAAGACGGTGCATTAATTGCACTAAACGGACCAGTTTCGCTACGTTACAAAAATAGTAACGAAATGGTCTGAAACTTACCCGCACATGGTTTTTGCTCTAATAGAATGGTTTGGAGTCATCCATTGCGAAAAAATTGACAGCAAGTCTGGCCGCATAAGACGGTGCATTAATTGCACTAAACGGGTCCGTTTCGTTGCGTTACAAAAGCAGTAACGAAATGGTCCAAAACTCGCCCAGATTTGGTTTTTGCTCTAATAGAGTGGTTTGGAGTCATCCGCTGCGAACAAACTGACAGCATGTTCGGTCGCATAAAATGGTGCATTAATTGCACTAAACCGGCCCGTTTCTTTACGTTACAAAAGCAGTAACAAAATTGTCCAAAACTCACCCAGACATGGTTTTTTGTCTAATAGAGTGGTTTGGAGTCATCCGCTGCGAAAAAATTGACAGCTAGTTCGGCCGCATAAAACGGTGCATTAATTGCACTAAATGGGCCCGTTTCGTTACGTTACAAAAGCAGCAATGAAATGGTCACTCACCTAGACATGGTTTTTAGTCTAAAAGAGTGGTTTGGAGTCATCCGTTGCGAAAAAATTGACAGCAAGTTCGGCCGCATAAAATGGTGCATTAATTGCACCAAACGGTCACGTTTAAGGGTGTCACAAAAGCAGTAACCAAATGGTCCAAAACTCACCCTCACATGGTTTTTGGTCTAATAGAGTGGTTTGGAGTCATCCGTTGCGAAAGAATTGACAGCAAGTTCGGCCGCATAAAACGGTGCTTTAATTGCACTAAACGAGCCCGTTTCGTTATGTTACGGAAGCAGTAACGAAATGGTCCGAAACTCACCCAGACATGGTTTTTGGTCTAATAGAGAGGTTTGGAGTCATCCGTTGCGAAAAAATTGACAGCCAGTTCGGCCGCATAAAACGGTGCATTAATTGCACTAAACGGGCCAGTTTCTGGGTGTCACAAAAGCAGTAACGAAAAGGTCCGAAACTCACCCAGACATGGTTTTTGGTCTAATATAGTGGTTTGGAGTCATCCATTGCGAAAAAATTGACCGCAAGTTCGGCCGCATAAAATGGTGCATTAATTGCACAAAACGGGCCTGTTTCGGGGTGTCACAAAAGCAGTAACGAAATGGTCCGAAACTCACCCAGACATTTAATAGAGTGGTTTGAAGTCATCCCTTGCGAAAAATTTGACAGCAAGTTCGGGCACATAAAACGGTGCATTAATTGCACTAAACAGTCCCGTTTCGGGGTGTCACAAAAGCAGTAACAAAATGGTCTGAAACTCACCCACACATGCATTTTCGTCTAATAGAGTGGTTTGGAGTCATTCGTTGCGAAAAAGTTGACTGCAAGTTCGGCCACATAAAACGGTGCATTAATTGCACTAAACGGTCACGTTTCGGGGTGTCACAAAACAGTGCATTAATTGCACTAAACGGCCCGTTTCGTAACATTATAAAAGCAGTAACGAAATGGTCCAAAACTCACCCGGACATGGTTTTTGGTCTTATAGAGTGGTTTGGAGTCATCCGTTGCGAAAAAATGGATAGCAAGTTCGGCCGCATAAAACGGTGCATTAATTGCGCTAAATAGGCCCGTTTTGGGGTGTCACAAAAGCGGTAACAAAATGGTCCGAAACTCACCCACACATGGTTTTTGGTCTAATAGAGTGGTTTGGAGTCATCCGTTGCGAAAAAATTGACAGCAAGTTTGGCCGCATAAAATGGTGCATTAATTGCACTAAACGGGCCCGTTTCGTTACGTTACAAAATCAGTAACGATATGGTCGAAAACTCGCCCAAACATGGTTTTTGGTCTAATAGAGTGGTTTGGAGTCATCCGTTGCGAAAAAATTGACAGCAAGTTCGGCCGCATAAAACGGTGCATTAATTGCACTAAACGGGCCCGTTTCGTTGCGTTACAAAAGCAGTAACGAAATGGGCCAAAACTCACCCAGACATGGTTTTTGGTCTTATAGAGTGGTTTGGAGTCATCCGTTGCGAAAAAATGGATAGCAAGTTTGGCCGCATAAAACGGTGCATTAATTGCGCTAAACGGGCCCGTTTCGGGGGGTCACAAATGCGGTAACGAAATGGTCCGAAACTCATGGTTTTTGGTCTAATAGAGTGGTTTGGAGTCATGTAACGAAATGGTCCGAAGCTCACCCACACATGGTTTTTGGTCTAATAGAGTGGTTTGGAGTCATCCGTTGCGAAAAAATTGACAGCAAGTTTGGCTGCATAAAACGGTGCATTAATTGCACTAAACAGGCCCGTTTCGCTATGTTACAAAAGCAGTAATAAAATGGTCCGAAACTAACCCAGACATGATTTTTGGTCTAATTGAGTGGTTTGGAGTCATCCGTTGCAAAAAAATTGACAGCAAGTTCGGCCGCATAAAACGGTGCTTTAATTCCACTAAATGGGCCAGTTTCGGGGTGTCACAAAAGCAGTAATGAAATGGTCCGAAACTCACCCAGACATGGTTTTTGGTCTAATTGAGTGGTTTGGAGTCATCCGTTGTGAAAAAATTGACAGCAAGTTCGGCCGCATAAATCGGTGCATTAATTGCACTAAACAGGCCCGTTTCGGGGTGTCACAAAAGCAGTAACGAAATGGTCCGAAACTCACCCAGACATGGTTTTTGGTCTAATAGAGTGGTTTGAAGTCATCCCTTGCGAGAAATTTGACAGCAAGTTCGGGCACATAAAACGGTGCATTAATTGCACTAAACAGTGCCATTTCGGGGTGTCACAAATGCAGTAATGAAATGGTCCGAAACTCACCTACACATGGTTTTTGGCCTAATAGAGTGGTTTGGAGTCATTCGTTGCGAAAAAGTTGAGAGCAAGTCTGGCCGCATAAGACGGTGCATTAATTGCACTAAACGGGCCCGTTTCATTGCGTTACAAAAGCAGTAATGAAATGGTCAAAAACTCACCCACATATGGTTTTTGTTCCAATAGACTAGTTTGGAGTCATCCGTTGCGAAAAAATGGATAGCAAGTTCGGCCACATAAAAAGGTGCATTAATTGCACTAAACGGGCCCTTTTCGGGGTGTCACAAAATCGGTAACGAAATGGTCCGAAACTCACCCAGACATGGTTTTTGGTCTAATAGAGTGGTTTGGAGTCATCCGTTGCGAAAAAATTGACAGCAAGTTCGGCCGCATAAAACGGTCCATTAAATGCACTAAACGGGCCCGTTTTGTTACGTTACAAAAGCAGTAACGAAATGGTCCAAAACTCACCCAGATATGGTTTTTGGTCTAATAGAGTGGTTTGGAGTTATCCGTTGCGAAAAAATTGACAGCAAGTTCGGCTGCATAAAACGGTGCATTAATTGCACTAAACGGAACCGTTTCGTTACGTTACAAAAGCAGTAACGAAATGGTCCGAAACTCACCTAGACGTGGTTTTTGGTCTAATAGAGTGGTTTGGAGTCATCCGTTGTGAAAAAATTGACAGCAAGTTCGGCCGCATAAAACGGTGCAATAATTGCACTAAACGGTCACGTTTCGGGGTGTCACAAAAGCAGTAACCAAATGGTCCAAAACTCATCCACACATGGTTTTTGGTCTAATGGAGTGGTTTGGAGTCATCCATTGCGAAACAATTGACAGCAAGTTCGGCCGCATAAAACAGTCCATTATTTGCACTAAACGGGCCCGTTTCGTTAAGTTACAAAAGCGGTAACGAAATGGTCCAAAACTCACCCAGATATGGTTTTTGGTCTAATAGAGTGGTTTGGAGTTATCCGTTGCGAAAAAATTGACAGCAAGTTCGGCCGCATAAAACGGTGCATTAATTGCACTAAGCGGACCCGTTTCGTTACGTTACAAAAGCAGTAACGAAATGGTCCGAAACTCACCTAGACGTGGTTTTTGGTCTAATAGAGTGGTTTGGAGTCATCCATTGTGAAAAAATTGACAGCAAGTTCGGCCGCATAAAACGGTGCATTAATTGCACTAAACGGTCACGTTTTGGGGTGTCACAAAAGCAGTAACCAAATGGCCCAAAACTCACCCACACATGGTTTTTGGTCTAATAGAGTGGTTTGGAGTCATCCATTGCGAAACAATTGACAGCAAGTTCGGCCGCATAAAACGGTGCTTAAATTGCACTAAACAGACCCGTTTCGTTACGTTACGAAAGCAGTAACGAAATGGTCCGAAACTCACCGAGACATGGTTTTTGGTCTAATATAGTGGTTTTGAGTCATCCGTTGCAAAAAAATTAACAGCAAGTTCGGCCGCATAAAACGGTGCATTAATTGCACTAAACGGGCCCGTTTCACTACGTTACAAAAGCAATAACGAAATGGTCCGAAACTCACCAAGACATGGTTTTGGTCTAATAGAGTGGTTTGGACTCATCCGTTGCGAAAAAATTGATAGCAAGTTCGGCTGCATAAAACAGTGCAATAATTGCACTAAACGGACTCGTTTCGCTACGTTACAAAAGCTGTAACGAAATGGTACGAAACTCACCCAGACATGGTTTTTGGTCTAATAGAGTGGTTTGGAGTCATCCGTTGTGAAAAAATTGACAGCAAGTTTGGCCGCATAAAACGGTGCATTAATTGCACTTAACGGGACCGTTTCGAGGTGTCACAAAAGCAGTAACGAAATGGTCCGAAACTCGCCCACACATGGTCTTTGGTCTAATAGAGTGGTTTGGAGTCATCCGTTGCGAAAAAATTGACAGGAAGTTCGGCCGCATAAAACGGTGCATTAATTGCACTAAACGGGCCCGTTTCGCTACTTTACAAAAACAGTAATGAAATGGTCCGAAACTCACCCAGACATGGTTTTGGTCTAAAGGAGTGGTTTGGAGTCATCCGTTGTGAAAAAATTGACAGCAAGTTCGGCCGCATAAAACGGTGCATTAATTGCACTAAGCGGGCGTGTTTTGCTACGTTACAAAAGCAGTAACGAAATGGTCCGAAATTCACCCAGATATGAATTTTGTCTAATAGAGTGGTTGGGAGTCATCCGTTGCGAAACAACTGACAACAAGTTCGGCTGCATAAAATGGTGCATTAATTGCACTAAACGGGCTAGTTTCGGGGTGTCACAAAAGCAGTAATGAAATGGTCCGACACTCACCCAGATATGGTTTTTGGTCTAATAGAGTGGTTTGGAGCCATCCGTTGCAAAAAAATTGACAGCAAGTTCGGCCGCATAAAACGGTGCATTAATTGCACTAAACGGGCCTGTTTAAGGGGTGTCACAAAGCAGTAACGAAATGGTCCGAAACTCACCCAGACATGGTTTTTGTCTAATAGAGTGGTTTGAAGTCATCCCTTGCGAAAAATTTGACAGCAAGTTCGGGCACATAAAACGGAGCATTAATTGCACTAAACAGTCCCGTTTTGAGGTGTCACAAAAGCAGTAATGAAATGGTCCGAAACTCACCCACACATGGTTTTTGGTCTAATAGAGTGGTTTGGAGTCACCCATTGCGAAAAAATTGATAGCAAGTTCGGCCGCATAAAACGGTCCATTAATTGCACTAAACGGGTCCGTTTCGTTGCGTCACAAAAGCCATAATGAAATGTTCCAAAACTCACCCAGACATGGTTTTTGGTCCAATAGAGTCATTTGGAGTCATCTGTTGCGAAAAAATGGACAGCAAGTTCGGCCGCATAAAACGGTGCATTAATTGCACTAAACGGGCCTGTTTAGGGTGTCACAAAAGCAGTAACGAAATTGTCCGAAACTCACCCAGACATGGTTTTTGGTCTAATAGAGTGGTTTGAAGTGATCCCTTGCGAAAAATTTGACAGCAAGTTCGGACTCATAAAATGGAGCATTAATTGCACTAAACAGTCCCGTTTTGGGCTGTCACAAAAGCAGTAACGAAACGGTCCGAAGCTCAACCACACATGGTTTTTGGTCTAATAGAGTGGTTTGGAGTCATCCGTTGCGAAAAAATTGATAGCAAGTTCGGCCGCATAAAACAGTCCATTAATTGCACTAAACAGGCCCGTTTCGTTAAGTTACAAAATGTCGGATTTATGGACCCGGCAGTCCACACAGGGTAGTCTGCGTGGTTGATTTGTTGAGGGACAGATCGAGGATCAGAAGTCGATGGTAACACAAGACGCAAGGATTGAACAGGTTCGGGCCGTCAGGATGACGTAATACCCTACGTCCTGTGTTGGGTGTTTGTATTGCTGTGTATGAAGTTTCTGAAGGATCTCCGTAGTTGGGTTCTGTCCTAGGTTTTGTGTCGTGTTCTGGAGGGGGTCTCAAGGCACCTTATATAGTCCGGCTGCCTTGAGTTACAAGTCGGCTAGAGATCATAACCTACCCGAAATACAAGGATGCGATCCTATAACGATTACAGATATCCTTCCCTATAATTCCGGCTAGTTTATCTTGATCTCCGAGCTTCTTGCGGGATACGCCGCCTGCTTCCTTGCCGCGCGCGCCGTCGTAATCATCCGGTTCGCCCGACTGGTGGGCCTCCCGAGTGGTGGACCACCCAGTCTGACAAACCGGCCCGATAGCACTCGGATTGGGCCGCCCCTTGCTGGTTGGGCCAATCCGTCATCTGGGTACCCCTGGGGGTCTACCCCCGACAAGCCCCCGAGTAGTACGTGGTTGGGCGACAAGTCGGCGAGGTCGTGCCATCTGATGAGCTTCGAGCTTGCTGCAGTTGGAAGCGAAACCGCGTGATACTGGAGAGAAAAAGAGAGCCGTTTTCCAACGGATGCGCCGTGAGGTGCGTCCGTTGGCCGTAGCCCCCGAGCCTTGAAGCAATTCCAAAGGAATCGGTCCAAGGGTTAGTAGCCTTGTTCTGAGGTCGCCAGACAATCAACGGATGCGCCGCGAGGTGCGTCCGTTGGCCGTAGCCCCCGAGCCTTGAAGCGATTCCGAAGGAATCGGTCCAAGGGTTAGTCAAGGAGCATTTGACTAAATCATCCAGCGTCAATTTCGGCGTCCAGTTCCCGAGCGTGAGGACCGGTGGAGTCCCACGAGACACGCCGAGTAGTCATCCCGGCGCCAGCCCCCGAGCGTGAGGGCTGAGCACGCCGAGTGGTCGTCCCGGCGCCAGCCCCCGAGCGTGAGGGCTGAGCACGCCGAGTGGTCGTCCCGGCGCCAGCCCCCGAGCGTGAGGGCTGAGCACGCCGAGTGGTCGTCCCGGCGCCAGCCCCCGAGCGTGAGGGCTGAGCACGCCGAGTGGTCGTCCATACCCTGCAATAAAGCACGAATCCAAGAGGAGAAAATACCTGGCGATATAAATATTAACGAACTCCGCTTCCTACTTTTAAGTCTTTTAATTTCTCCGGGCAGTTAGCCTGTTACGTTTATGCACCTGATCCCCGATAGCCATAGTCCGTAGCGCAGGGAGCTGGGCCGCATGCACGCGTAGGAGCATAGGCGTACGAAAGAGTCAAGGTTTCACGAATTAAAGCGTGTGCTACCCGGATACTTTAGCAACTCGTATAAAAGCTCACGGAATTGACGAAGTTAACTGATTAATACTTAGCTTGGCGAACGGTTAGGGTTCGGGAGGATTCCTTCTTTGTCAGATATGCCAAAGAGAAGGCAGGTGGAGAGGTGTCATTTCTGACACGTGGTGTCTGGAGCAGTCTTCTCGTGATCGCACAGGACGCTCCCGTGGTCGCGTAAAGCCAGAAGCGATAAGGATGACCTGTGCACCTTGGGCAGAAGGAGGGACGCGTGGCTCAGAGCTCACGCGCCTGTCGACGTGGAGGAAGTCTCTCGTCCTCCGGCTATCTGATGCTATAAATGCCCGTCGAGGGGCCAGAGCTGCTACCCAGGAGCGAGTACGTATAGGATCCTTGCAGTCAATATGCCGGCGGCTCATTGCTGGGTTCATCCTCCGGGAAAGGTTTGTGGAGTCTCCAGAGTATGGTGCTAGAAGAGTGCTTGCGAAGATCCTGAGGTGTTGATTAGCGTCTGAGTGCTGTCCCATTCACCCCTACATTCCCATGTGACGAGGGCCATGTGGGGTGAAATGCTTTGTAGAGCAAGGGATACCCGGAGGCATTCGCTAACAGCCCTCTATTGGTGCTGTCCCGTCGACGGCTGCAGTGGTGCTACAAGAGAGCTTGCGATGAGCTCATGTGGGCCAAGCTTGCTTCGGATGTAGCACTAGGCGCAGGGATGGGTGCCCCAAGCCGTCATCTTGACGGTTGATGTGTTTGGTCTTTGTAACCGGCGCTCGACCGGCTTCGTTGTAATTGTATAACCTGCAAAAAGATTTTACTGCATGATAGTCTTGAGGAGGAAGCTTCTCGGCAGCTCCAGCCCCAAGTCGTCGGGGTTTGGCCGCGCTTCTCCAACTGTTGTAGCTCGTTCGCAGCGTCAGCCCCGAGCGTTTCGGGGCTGATCGAGCCCGAGAGGCACGCTGTCTTTGATGTGGCGCCAGCCCCCGAGTCCGAGTGCCGGTCGAACCTTAGCGGTACGCCGTTTGTTCTGCAGTGTTGGCTTCCGAGTAGCTCGGAGTCAATCGAGCCCGAGAGGCACATTGACTTTATTGCGACGCCAGCCCCCGAGTGCGAGTGCTGTTAGAGCCTTAGCGGCACGCCACTTGGCTTGCAGTGATGGCTCCCGAGTGGTTCGGGGCCAATCGAGCCCGAGAGGCACACTGACTTTATTGCGGCGCCAGCCCCCGAGTGGGAGTGCTGTTAGAGCCTTAGCGGCACGCCACTTGGCTTGCAGTGTTGGCTCCCGAGTGGTTCGGGGCCAATCGAGCCCGAGAGGCACACTGACTTCATTGCGGCGCCAGCCCCCGAGTGGGAGTGCTGTTAGAGCCTTAGCGGCACGCCACTTGGCTTGCAGTGTTGGCTCCCGAGTGGTTCGGGGCCAATCGAGCCCGAGAGGCACACTGACTTCGATGCGGCGCCAGTTCCCGAGTGCGAGTGCTGTTAGAGCCTTAGCGGCATGCCGACTTCTTCGTCTTCCCCAAGTGCTCGAGGTCGTTTTTTACCGTTGACGCCCGGCGCATAACGGAAGGGGAAGGCGCCCAACGGCTCTTTTTACCGTTTCACCCGCGTCCGTTAATTGCGCCGTCCGGCGGTAATCTCGGGCATCGAGGCGCGCTATAAAGGGTGAGGGTTAGGTCTGGAGGGGAAATCCCTCTGTTTCCAGATCCGTTTTCCCCATTCTTCATTCTCCATTCCGCCGCCACCAAAGAATCCTTCTTGCTTCTAGATCCGCCCCGCGGATTTAGCCACTACGGGGAGCGTAGGCTGGTTGATGCGGACGAAGTCCCCTGCGTGTAGATCCATGGCGCCGAAGAGGAAGCTCACCGGCGTTCCCAAGTCTGACAAGATCCCCTCCCCTGCCGTCGCGTGGGCGCGGGGGAAGATGACCACGGAGATGCTGGAGGAAATGGTGGAGCGGAGCATCCTCCCGTCTCAGGCCGTGGTGGAGTGGCGGCCGAGCGCCGGGGAGGCATTCCCGTCGGAGAACTCCGGCGAGCTGGTCCTGTTCAAGCCGTTCTTCGAGGCGGGACTCGGCTTGCCGACGGGAGCCTTCTTCCGAGGTTTGCTTTACTACTACGGGATCGAGGCCATCAACCTCAATCCCAACTCCATCATGGCGATTTTCGTCTTCATCCATCTCTGTGAGGCCTATCTGGGGATCTCTCCCCATTTCGACCTGTGGAGGTACTTGTATTGGCTGAAGCCTCAGCCGAGCGAGGAGAAGATGGTGGTAGTGGGAGGTGCCGGATTCATGCTGCGTCAAGGGCGGAAGGATGAATACTTCGACATCGCCCTCAACACCTCCAACAAGGGCTGGAAAGCCGAGTGGTTCTATGTCGGGAACCATGCGCCGACGATTCCCTGCCACACCAGGGAGCGCCCGAAGGTGAAGGACTGCTGGAATGANGTCCAGCCCCCGAGCGTGAGGACCGGCGGAGTCGCGAGACACGCCGAGTAGTCGTCCCGGCGCCAGCCCCCGAGCGTGAGGGCTGAGCACGCCGAGTGGTCGTCCCGGCGCCAGCCCCCGAGCGTGAGGGCTGAGCACGCCGAGTGGTCGTCCCGGCGCCAGCCCCCGAGCGTGAGGGCTGAGCACGCCGAGTGGTCGTCCCGGGCCAGCCCTCGAGCGTGAGGCTGAGCACGCCGAGTGGTCGTCCATACCCTGCAATAAAGCACGAATCCAAGAGGAGAAAATACCTGGCGATATAAATATTAACGAACTCCGCTTCCTACTTTTAAGTCTTTTAATTTCTCCGGGCAGTTAGCCTGTTACGTTTATGCACCTGATCCCCGATAGCCATAGTCCGTAGCGCAGGGAGCTGGGCCGCATGCACGCGTAGGAGCATAGGCGTACGAAAGAGTCAAGGTTTCACGAATTAAAGCGTGTGCTACCCGGATACTTTAGCAACTCGTATAAAAGCTCACGGAATTGACGAAGTTAACTGATTAATACTTAGCTTGGCGAACGGTTAGGGTCCGGGAGGATTCCTTCTTTGTCAGATATGCCAAAGAGAAGGCAGGCGGAGAGGTGTCGTTTCTGACACGTGGTGTCTGGAGCAGTCTTCTCGTGATCGCACAGGACGCTCCCGTGGTCGCGTAAAGCCAGAAGCGATAAGGATGACCTGTGCACCTTGGGCAGATGGAGGGACGCGTGGCTCAGAGCTCACGCGCCTGTCGACGTGGAGGAAGTCTCTCGTCCTCCGGCTATCTGATGCTATAAATGCCCGTCGAGGGGCCAGAGCTGCTACCCAGGAGCGAGTACGTATAGGATCCTTGCAGTCAATATGCCGGCGGCTCATTGCTGGGTTCATCCTCCGGGGAAGGTTTGTGGAGTCTCCAGAGTATGGTACTAGAAGAGTGCTTGCGAAGATCCTGAGGTGTTGATTAGCGTCTGAGTGCTGTCCCATTCACCCCTACATTCCCATGTGACGAGGGCCATGTGGGGTGAAATGCTTTGTAGAGCAAGGGATACCCGGAGGCATTCGCTAACAGCCCTCTATTGGTGCTGTCCCGTCGACGGCTGCAGTGGTGCTACAAGAGAGCTTGCGATGAGCTCATGTGGGCCAAGCTTGCTTCGGATGTAGCACTAGGCGCAGGGATGGGTGCCCCAAGCCGTCATCTTGACGGTTGATGTGTTTGGTCTTTGTAACCGGCGCTCGACCGGCTTCGTTGTAATTGTATAACCTGCAAAAAGATTTTACTGCATGATAGTCTTGAGGAGGAAGCTTCTCGGCAGCTCCAGCCCCGAGTCGTCGGGGTTTGGCCGCGCTTCTCCAACTGTTGTAGCTCGTTCGCAGCGTCAGCCTCCGAGCGTTTCGGGGCTGATCGAGCCCGAGAGGCATGCTGTCTTTGATGTGGCGCCAGCCCCCGAGTCCGAGTGCCGGTCGAACCTTAGCGGTACGCCGTTTGTTCTGCAGTGTTGGCTTCCGAGTAGCTCGGAGTCAATCGAGCCCGAGAGGCACATTGACTTTATTGCGACGCCAGCCCCCGAGTGCGAGTGCTGTTAGAGCCTTAGCGGCACGCCACTTGGCTTGCAGTGATGGCTCCCGAGTGGTTCGGGGCCAATCGAGCCCGAGAGGCACACTGACTTTATTGCGGCGCCAGCCCCCGAGTGCGAGTGCTGTTAGAGCCTTAGCGGCACGCCACTTGGCTTGCAGTGTTGGCTCCCGAGTGGTTCGGGGCCAATCGAGCCCGAGAGGCACACTGACTTCATTGCGGCGCCAGCCCCCGAGTGGGAGTGCTGTTAGAGCCTTAGCGGCACGCCACTTGGCTTGCAGTGTTGGCTCCCGAGTGGTTCGGGGCCAATCGAGCCCGAGAGGCACACTGACTTCGATGCGGCGCCAGCTCCCGAGTGCGAGTGCTGTTAGAGCCTTAGCGGCACGCCGACTTCTTCGTCTTGCCCGAGTGCTCGAGGTCGTTTTTTACCGTTGACGCCCGGCGCATAACGGAAGGGGAAGGCGCCCAACGGCTCTTTTTACCGTTTCACCCGCGTCCGTTAATTGCGCCGTCCGGCGGTAATCTCGGGCATCGAGGCGCGCTATAAAGGGTGAGGGTTAGGTCTGGAGGGGAAATCCCTCTGTTTCCAGATCCGTTTTCCCCATTCTTCATTCTCCATTCCGCCGCCACCAAAGAATCCTTCTTGCTTCTAGATCCGCCCCGCGGATTTAGCCACTACGGGGAGCGTAGGCTCGTTGATGCGGACGAAGTCCCCTGCGTGTAGATCCATGGCGCCGAAGAGGAAGCTCACCGGCGTTCCCAAGTCTGACAAGATCCCCTCCCCTGCCGTCGCGTGGGCGCGGGGGAAGATGACCACGGAGATGCTGGAGGAAATGGTGGAGCGGAGCATCCTCCCGTCTCAGGCCGTGGCGGAGTGGCGGCCGAGCGCCGGGGAGGCGTTCCCGTCGGAGAACTCCGGCGAGCTGGTCCTGTTCAAGCCGTTCTTCGAGGCGGGACTCGGCTTGCCGACGGGAGCCTTCTTCCGAGGTTTGCTTTACTACTACGGGATCGAGGCCATCAACCTCAATCCCAACTCCATCATGGCGATTTTCGTCTTCATCCATCTCTGTGAGGCCTATCTGGGGATCTCTCCCCATTTCGACCTGTGGAGGTACTTGTATTGGCTGAAGCCTCAGCCGAGCGAGGAGAAGATGGTGGTAGTGGGAGGTGCCGGATTCATGCTGCGTCAAGGGCGGAAGGATGAATACTTCGACATCGCCCTCAACACCTCCAACAAGGGCTGGAAAGCCGAGTGGTTCTATGTCGGGAACCATGCGCCGACGATTCCCTGCCACACCGGAGAGCGCCCGAAGGTGAAGGACTGCTGGAATGATCTTCCCAGCGGTTCTCAGATGCGGGAAGTGGAGGAGCTCCTTGCGATGATCAAGGAACTCAAGGAAGTTGGACACTTGACGGCGATCGGCATTGCCTACAACTTTAGCAGGCGGCTGATTCAGCCAATCCAGGAGCGGAAGCACCCGGGCTATGAGTACTCGGGCCGGGAGGATCCCACCCGGGGAGCCCGCCGGACGGTGGGCAAGGAGGAGATGAAAGCACGCGTGGGCGGGTTCTTCCTCGGGCACGTGTCGGAGAAGCACCAGCCGCGCCCATTTTCCTTGAAGAGGCCTGCTCCACCGGTAAGTTTCCGTTCCGAGTGCTTTTGAATGTTCTCCCTGATGCAATTTTTTGGTTTTTGATGTAGTCGTCCGTTGGCCGTCTGATTTTGCGATTTCTCTGGCGCAGGATCGGGTCTTCGAGTATTTTTCTGCTGCCCCGCTTCCGGAGGATCTCCCTAGGAAGGTGTTCCCGGAAGAAGCGCCCCAGGTGACCAGGTCGACCCTCCAGC
This sequence comes from Alloteropsis semialata, assembly GCA_004135705.1. Lineage (NCBI taxonomy): Eukaryota > Viridiplantae > Streptophyta > Magnoliopsida > Poales > Poaceae > Alloteropsis > Alloteropsis semialata. The sequence goes on along the minus strand of QPGU01000626.1, from coordinate 3,607 downwards.
GGCAGAAGCAGCTGATCCTCCCGCTCCTCTGATGTGGGCACCTAGCGACACAGAGGGCTCCCTGAGCCCTTCTGATGAAGAAGTGGTGGAGGAGCGCCCGCGGAAGCGCCGGATGACCGTGGCGAAGGTTGGGACCCGCAGGGGCGGCGTTGCTAAATTGGCGCCGTCTGTCGCTGGCGAAGCAGCCGAAGACGACTCGGCTACAATGTCAGACGAAGCGCCCTCCGTCCAGCAAGCAGTGGCGGGTACGCCGCCTCCGCCTCCCAAGCGGAAGCGCACGAGGAAGATGACGGCGAAGAAGTCGGCTGCGCAGCCGGCCAAGCAACCTTCGGCGGGTTCGGACGCCGACGTTGATGAGCCGGGAAATCCTTCCCCGGCTGTCGGGGAGGAAGAGGAGAAGGACGAGGCGGTGCCCGACTCCTTGTTCCAGGAGCAGGAGCACGCCCGGGCCATGGGCGTGTCGGTGGAGGAGAGGCGGCGCATGATGGCTGAGACAATTGTGCAGGCCGCCGCGGACGCAAGGCCAGTCTCCGATCTGGGGACCAGGCCGATCCTGATGACGGCCTCGGCACAATGGCGTCCCAAGCTTCCAGTCTTGCGGCCCCGAGTTACGGTGGTGAAGAGTACCCAGTAAGTCTCCGCTCTCATGCTCGTTAGCCGTGTGGATAATTATTTTCGAGTTCTTTGTTTTCATTGCCGAGTGCTTTTTTCAGCAAAGCCTCTGACCTTGATGGTGAGGCGGCCAGCAGGAAGGCTCCGTCGACTGACGTCCCGCAAGGTCCGAGTTCTCCTCCGGTCACACCTGTTGGCCAATCATCCGGGGGTGCTACGCCTGAGGTGACGAACTTGGCCGAGGGGTCGGCGGCGGCGCGAACGGAGGAGATACCAGCCGGGCTTGATCCGGAGGTAAACGTGGCGGCGGAAGCGACCGAAGACGCGCAGGGTGGAGGAGGCGTGACGGCGATCCCCTCAAGTGGTGGCGCTGGAGATCCTGAGGTGGACCCGGCGGCGGAGGCCCCACACGCAGGCGCGGGCGCCACCGTTCAAGGAGAAGCCCGTGAGGAAGGACTCCAAAAGCAGTCGGACGCCTCGGGAACTATCACTGTCCCCGGGGTCGATGCTATCGCGGCGGAGGAGGAGACGGTTCTTGCTGAGCTTCAGCTTGCGGTCGACCAGTCCCGGCGCTGTGCAGCGGTTTGTCCCCTCATCTGCCCTGTTTTTCTTTTTTTGTCCATTGTGAAATGTCTGAGTTGTTCGTTTTGGCAAATCGTTGTAGAGGTTGGCCAAGCTCCGGCAGTCGCGCCTTGGGCAGCTGCAGGACGCCAGCGTGACGTCGCCCGGAAGAGCCTGAATGATGCCGTCGTGCAGCATCGCTCATAGCTTCATGGTGAGGATTGGTCCTTTGTGTAGCTTTTTCGGTGATTCTTATTGATCGTCGAGTTTGTCGTGTACTTCTCGTCCTGATCCGAGTGCTTCTCTGCTTTTTCAGAGAGGGAGATGGAGAGGGACCGCCACATCAAGGAGCTGAAGGAGTTGCGTTTTGCAAACGCGACTCTGCAGAAGTCGGAGGAGGTGATGGCGGGGAAGCTGAAGACGGAGCAGGAGTTCCGAAAAGGTGCGGACATGACGATGCTCCAGGGATGTATACTATCCAGAATAACGCTCAAATCATAACAGGCTTGGAGCAAGATCTGGCGTCGGCGCATTTGTCCCTGACGGAGGTCAACGAGGCGGCGAGGGAGTTGCTGGACGCCGTGGCCCCAGAAGAGGGTGAACCGACGGCTCTCGTTGCTCGTCTGCACGGTGCGCCGACTCGGATCGCCGATCGGGTCAAGAAGTCGGCGGTTGTGTGTGCGAACGACGCTCTCGCCCGTGTTCGGACACTCTATCCGCGGATCGACCTTGCACCAGTTGGCGATGGAGTGGCGGTGGACGCCTCAACGGAGCAAGTCGAAGAGGCACTGGCTCTAACTCGCCCGATCGCCGAGAACGTCGGCGAGGCTCTTAAGCTTGAGTAAGATCCTGCAAGTTGAAGCAGGGTAGAGTAGACTTTGTATATATAAGCATTAGTAAAACAACAATATTGGATATTTTGTTTTATGTTTTAAGGTTGGCCGAGTAGTTCTTTTGCTTCAATGTGCTTTTCCCTTTGCTTCACTTATCCTAAGTTCATAACGTCGAGAGCGGATCCCGTGCACGTGTAGAAAGGCTTCGGCGTCGTTCCAGGCCCGGTTACGCAGCATTTAGTTAGGAACTACTTGGGAAACGGAGTAATACCGAGTTGTTTTGCAAGGAGAACAAATATGAAATGGGCAAAGCATATATTTTTATTGAACTCTGTGATACATAGCTTTTATGGGTAGAATCGGCGTAAATGTTCTATGTTCCACGGGTGTGGGACTTCGGTGCCGTCCTCATATTGGAGACGAAAAGTACCCAGACATATGACTTGGGTCACGATGAACGGTCCTTCCCATAGGGTGAAGAGTTTGTGAACCCCTGCTGTGGATTGCACTCGGCGTAAGACGAGGTCACCAATGTTGAAGTCCCGTTGCTGGACGTTCTTGTCGTGGTAGCCGGAGTTGTTGCTGGTAGCGCGCGTGCTGTATGAGCACGTTGACTCGGTGTTCCTTGATGGAGTCGAGGTCCACCTCGCGAGCTGCTTCTGCTTCGCCTTCTTCATAGTTGTCGATGCGTGGTGAGCCAAACGCGATGTCGGTGGAGAGGATTGCCTCGGAGCCGTAGACCAGGAAGAAAGGAGTGTGACCTGTTGCACGACTCGGCTGAGTCCTGAGTCTCCAGATGACCTGTGGTAGCTCTTGATGCCATCGTCCGGCGAATTTCTTCAACGGGTCGAAGATTCTTGCTTTAAGGCCTTGGAGTATCATGGCGTTGGCTCGTTCCACCTGTCCATTGCACCTGGGATGGGCGACGGAGGCGTAGTATACATCGATGCACCTGCTCTCGCAAAAGTCCCAGAAGGCGGATCCGGTGAACTGTGTCCCCAAGTCGGTATGATCCTATTGGGGACCCCGAATCGGTGTGTGATCTCTTCGATGAAGGCGGCGGCTTGCTTTGACGTTGGAGTTCCGACGATGGCCTTGTACTCTATCCATTTGGAGAATTTGTCGATGGCGACAAGGATGTGCGTGTAACCTCCCGGAGCCGCCCTGAACGGTCCCACCATGTCCAACCCCCAACAGGCGAAAGGCCATGAGGGCGGGATGGTGCGTAGAGCTTGGGCCGGTAGATGTTTCTGCTTGGCGAAGAATTGGCACCCCTGGCACCGGCGAACGAGTTCCTTGGCATCAGAGACGGCGGTAGGCCAAAAGAACCCGGCCCGGTATGCTTTTCCGACTAGTGATCCTGCGGCAGCGTGGCTTCCGCAGACTCCCGAGTGGATATCGTCGAGGATCTGGAGGCCAGCTTCTTTGGTCACGCACTTGATGAACATTTGGCTTGTGGCAGCTCGTCGGTATAGGGCATTGCCGACTACCACATAGTTCTTGCTTCGGCGCTCCAGAATCCTTCGCTCCGTGGGGTCTTTGGGTACCTTGTTGTGGGCGAGGTAATCTATGAACTCGGCCATCCAATCTTCTTCGGCGTC
>QPGU01000546.1:32695-52157 GCA_004135705.1 Alloteropsis semialata | reverse complement strand
TCACCGACCCGAAGCAGTTTCTCATGAGCTATGAAGCTGCAATAGCTTCGGCCGGGGGAGATGATGTTGTACTAGCAAAATCTTTCATCATTGTCTGCTATGACACAGCAATGAACTAGTACACGAAGCTGCCAGGCCTATCAATCAATAGCTGGTATGACCTAAAGAGGGAGCTTATCAAAAATTTCAGCATTATGGGAGACCAATCACTCTCATACGCTGAACTCACGCTACACCAGCAGCCAAAAGAGCCCCTTGAGGACTACTTCCGTAGATTTGTCACTCTGCGCGCCCAAGCTCCACACATTCCTGACAAAGCAGCAAAATTCACAGCAATACAAGGGCTTCGGCCCGGATTGTTTGCACAGCATATCGCCAGAGAGACACCAGCTACTCTGGCAGACCTATATGATGAGTTCAAGAAGTATTGTCGGTCTGACAATGACAATCGAATGAGATTGGCTAGAGAAGCCATCATGAGAAATCAATATGAATCACAAGCCAAAAGCCACCACCATAACCACAACTACCAAAACTACTCCCACCAAACCATCATGAATGTTGAGAGTCCGCCTTCGTTCCAAGAGAACAAAACCAATTACCCAGAAAGCCAATCCCACAGCCAAAGAAATGAGCCCACTCAAAGGGGCGGAAGAGCCGGCAGAGGCCGAGGAAGAGGAAGAGGTCCACCTCCAGGACCGGAGCTGTTTTGTCAATATCACGGCAAAAATCACACACATGGCACAGAGCAGTGCTGAGACATCAAAAGAACCATCGAGAAGCTAAAAGCAGAGAAAATCCAAGCCACCCAAACGAAGCCACCTCTGGCTTCGCAGCCAAACACCCAAAACATTTCCCAAGCTATCCAACCATACTGCCCAGTATATCCTTCACTAAACTCAAACACAGTACACCCATCAACAGCAATGGCAACTCAATATGTGCCTTCGCCACAAACCTTTCAGCAATGGCAACTCAATATGTGCCTTCGCCACAAACCTTTCAGCATTATTACCCACAAGCCACATATCCTCACTTGTACCCACAAACCTCCCACCAAATGGCATCGCAAAACATAAAGGTTGAGGAGCTACCACCACCACCACAACTGCCACAACAAAAAGCCAATCAAAAAGAAGCTCCAAGCCCACTCCCAAGCTATGGACACATCATGCCCATTTCTGGAGGATCATCGCTTGCTTTTGAGAACAAAAAGCAAAGGAAAAGCTATTTCCGCCAAGTCAACAACATCTCTGTTGAAGGCCCGTACAAAAAGTCAGAATGGTCTCATATGCCCATCACCTTTACGGAGAAAGATCTCAAACTCCACAACTTTCCACACAATGATGCCATGTCGATCGAAGCCAATATTGCTGGCTGGACGATCGGAAAGGTGCTAGTAGATACAGGAAGCTCTGCTGACATCATCCTAGCAAAAACACTGAGAAACATGACCAATATCAACCCAGACAACCTGGAGCCATCAGACACTCCGTTGGTCGGCTTCGGAGGGAAGCAAACCCAAACACTCGGGAAAATTTCACTACCAGTTTCCTTCGGTGACATATCCAATGCAAGAACCGAGTACATCACCTTTGATGTAGTAGACATGGTCTTTGATTACAATGTCATTTTCGGAAGAGGAGTCATAAACGCCTTCGACATCATCATAAGGCAATCATTCCTATGTATGAAAATGCCAGCTCTCAAAGGAGTTATAACTGTATATGGCGATCAGAGGGAAGCCAGAAACATTGAGAAAGCCAGAGCACCAGGCAGCGAAATGTGCATCTGCTTGAAGAAAAAGATCCATATTACCTAGAAGAAAAGCCAAATATTGAGAAAGATAGCAGAAAGATGCAGAAAACTACAGAGACGAAGCTGGTGCAGCTGCAGCCTGACGTCTTTGATAGAGAGGTGATCATTGGCTCAGACCTAGAGCCGGACGAAGAAGACAGGCTCATCGAATTCTTGAGGAATAACAAGGATGTGTTCGCTTGGTCAAGCAAAGATTTATCAGGTGTTGACAGAGGCATAATCGAGCACAAGCTGGCAATCAGTTCTGACATGAAGCCAAAAAAGCAAAAGCTCAGAAAGATGTTAGAGGAAAAAGCCGATGCTGTGAAAGCCGAAGTGCAAAGGCTGCTAGATGCCAATGTTATACGCGAAGTCAAATACCCAACATGGCTAGCCAACACTGTGCCAGTTCAGAAGAAGAATGGCAAATGGCGAATGTGCATTGATTTCACGGATCTCAACAAGGCTTGCCCAAAAGATGATTTTCCACTGCCAAGGATTGACAAGATTGTCGATCAAGCAGCAGCAAGCGAGATGATGTCCCTCCTAGATTGCTTTTCTGGCTACCATCAAATCTGGATGAAGAAAGAGAATGAGGAAAAGACCAGCTTCATCACACCAGTTGGCACTTTTTGCTTCGTCAGGATGCCCGAGGGGCTTCGGAATGCAGGAACTACTTTCTGCCGAATGTCAAGCACAGTGTTCAAAGATGAACTGTTCAAGACAATATTGGCATATGTTGATGACATCTTGGTAAAAAGCGCCAAAAGACAAGATCACGTATCAGATCTGGCAATCGCCTTCGCTCGCATGAGGCAAGCTGGTCTCAAGCTAAATCCGGAAAAGTGTGTGTTTGGAGTGACAAAAGGAAAGATCCTTGGTTGTCTGGTATCAGCTCATGAGATAGAAGCTAATACAGACAAGATAAATGCAATCCTTGACATGGAGGAGCCAAAGTGCATGAGAGACGTTCAAAAGCTGTCTGGCAGAATCGGTGCACTCAACAGATTCATCGCAAAAGCAGCAGAGCGAAGCTTACCATTCTTTGCAACACTCAGAAATGCAGCTAAGTTCCAATGGGGGCCAGAGCAATCAAAAGCGTTCCACGAGCTAAGGCAATACTTGATGCAGCTCACGAAGCTGATAGTGCCTGACCCAAAAGCACCACTGCTACTGTACATTGCAGCATCACAATCAGCAGTTAGCGCAGCACTCATCACAGAAAAGCTGATAGACGGCAGAAACATTCAGCAACCAGTATACTATGTGTCGGAGGCATTGGCCGCGTCGAAGCTGTTTTACACAGAGATTGAGAAGATGATCTATGCAGTGATAATGGCTTCTAGAAAGCTCAGGCACTATTTTGAGGGCCACAACATCAGAGTCCTCACAGACCAGCCTCTAAAAGAACTTTTGAACAATAAAGAGGCTTCTGTCAGAATACGCAAGTGGGCTGCGGAGCTTTCAGAGTATGTTGTGGACTTTGAAAGAAGAACAGCAATCAAATCACAAGTCTTAGCAGATTTCATAGCAGAGTGGACATCGCCTTCACCACATAACAATATCAGAGAAGAAAGCTGGCTGATACATTGTGACGGTGCTTGGGGGGACAAAGGAGCTGGCATCGCGACAATTGTGCAATCGCCTTCGGGCGTAAAAATGAGATATGCAGCAAACCTAGAGTTTTGCAGAAGCAGCGACAGAAGCACAAACAACGTCGCTGAGTACGAAGCTGTATTACTAGGGCTCAGAAAAGCCAGAGCTTTGGGAGCTCAGAGATTTACTGTCAAAACAGATTCTAAGGTGGTAGCAGACCACATTGAAAAAGAAAGCATAGCGAAGCAAACAGAACTCATCAAATACTTGACCACTGTACGCTCAATGGAGAAAAAATTCAAAGGCTTCACTGTGGAGTACATCCCAAGAGCAAAAAATGAGGAAGCAGATGCGTTGGCTAAGGCAGCTGCAAAGGGGGACAAGCTTCCACCGGACGTATTCTTTCAAACATTAACAACACCATCGATAAAGGACTTAGATGATCCGCCGAAGCTGATCAATGCAATAAGCTCAAAGGATTGGCGATCCCCAATAATAGCTTATCTACGGGGATACTATGAGCCAATTGACGAAGATGATCTAAAGGCTATGCAACAAAGGGCAAGATGCTATCAGATGATAAATGATGTCCTTTACAAAAAAGGAGTTGTAGCTCCCTGGCTTCGTTGCATCTCTCACAACGAAGGGAAAGAGCTGATTCAAGAGATCCACAGTGGCTTATGTGGAGCACACTTTGGGGCAAGAGCTTTAGTAGGCAAGGCAATGAGGCAAGGATTTTATTGGCCTGCAATCATCATCGATGCAACAAACACGGTCAAGACATGTGATCAGTGTCAAAAGTGTGCAGCTAACAGAAAATCTCCTTCGGAGCAGTCACAGCTGATAACTCCAACATGGCCTCTGCAAAGATGGGGCATAGATCTAGTTGGTCCACTTCCAACAGCTCAAGGAAACCTCAAATATGCCATAGTAGCAGTTGAGTATTTCACCAAGTGGATCGAAGCTAGACCATTGGCTAACATCACAGCAAAAACAGTGATCAAATTCTTCTGGCAGCAAATTGTGTGCCGATTCGGAGTGCCAAGGGAAATAACAGTGGACAATGGGAAGCAGTTTGACTGCGATGAATTTAGGCAATATTGCCTGTCAATTGGAACGAAGGCGAAATTTGCTTCGGTCTATCACCCGCAGACAAATGGAGCAGTTGAAAGAGCCAATGGCTTAATCTTTTTAGCCATCAGGAAGTGCCTTGCAAATTGTAAGAGAAAAGGCAAGTGGGTAGAAGAGATGCCGAAGGTGATCTGGGCACATAATACTACCACATCAAGGGCAACGCAGTTCACTCCATTCAAACTGCTTTACGGTGAAGAAGCAGTATGCCCAGAGGAAATATTGCACAAAGGGCCTCGCACCCAACAAGAAGCTCCCAAAGATAGCGAAGCCGTCGACAAAGATCTCATTGAGGTATACAGGCTGCAAGCAGCCAAAAATATCTCAAAGTATCAAGCTGAAACAAGGAGATGGCGTGACAAGAAGGTAGTAAGAAAAGATATCAAGGTAGGGGACTGGGTCCTCAGGAAAAACCCAAGCATGCCCGCTGGAAAGCTGCAACAGAAATGGGAAGGCCCATTTTTGGTCGTCAAAAGCAACAGGCCAGGCTCATTTCGCTTAGGTGACGACGAAGGCAATGAGCTGCCGCATTCATGGAATGCGGACAGCTTACGCAGATACTACCTATGAAAAAGATGTAAAGTGGCTTCGTGTTCTATAAACGAAGTCACTACATAGAATAACATTTTTATTTCCTTTCCAAAAGCCCGTACTCTTTTCCTCACAAGGGGACCCTGACCAAGGGGTGAGGTTTTTAACGAGGCGGCGCTTACTGTAACCCGTCAAATCATATATGAACGAGATATTCCCCACAAAAAGCAGCATCGAAAGCGATTGGCTTCGACCAAGTCGCTGGTATTCATAATTTAAGTAGAACTAAATTGACCCTACCGAGAGTAAGGCCAATTCAGATCTAAGGAAATGCTTACCCTAAACAGAGTAAAAGGGGCTTCGGTCCAAAAATGCTTACTCTAAACAGAGTAAAAGGGGCTTCGGTCCAAAAACGCTTACTCTAAACAGAGTAAAAGGGGCTTTGGCTCAGACAAATATTTTAAATTAAAAACAACTTCGGCTAATAGTATTCTAAACCCTTATAAACAAACATACGAAACTTGCTAATGCAAGCACAATCAAAAGGGGCTTCGGCAACCTATCAGAACCCACGCAAAGCACATTCTCGTATGTGCTTATATTTACGCAAGCAAAAAGCTTAAAAGAACCAAAGGGGCTTCGAGCCAAAAGTACCTGCAAGTACAAAACACTAGAACGAATAAAACCTCGCTTTGGAGGGGGAGGAGGCGTTTCTCTCGCAACGAAGCCAAATCGAGCTTACATTCATTCAAGTGTTTCGAATCAAAACAATGACTAAGCGAATTACAATGTGTTTTACAAAGAGATGACTCAAAACATCTCAAAAACATAGCCATCAAAAAGCTGACCAGATCTCCTAAATCTAGGAGCGTTAAACACATAAGAAAAATCCCTAACACCATCTAAATCTTCTGGCTCCAACTTAATTGGAAGCAGACGAGCGGCTTCGGCGTTTCTGGCACGAGCAAGCTCGACACGAGAAGAACGTTGAACGATGAAAGAGTTAAAAAAGTCGAACACATCAAATTCGCAATGGCGAAAGAACTCATGACAAAATTTCCAAAAATCATCAAGTCTTTGACTTGGATAACGTTGTCGATACTGTTCCCACGCGAAGCCAGACACGCACAGGGGACCATCACGCATGGCCAAGGGTGCAAGTTCAACAACACCTCCCTCATCAGGGATCTGAGTATATACAAATTTACAAAGTTTAAAATCCCTCAACAAAATCTCAATAGTCATTGATCTAACGAAGCTAAACCTTCGGATCGGCATCGGATGCTCCGGTTCCAGCTCCACCATGAACAGCTTCGGATCCAGCTCCACCATGAACAGCTTCGGATCCAGCTCCACCATGAACAGCTTCGGCTCCAGCCCTCGAGGAGGAAGCCCCAGCAGCAGCTGCAGCAGCAGCAGCTTCCGCTTCGGCTTTCTGCTGCTTCTCAAGAGCAAGCTCCTCATTGTACTATGTAAACAAAACAATCAATAATAGAAGCAAAATAAACAGGATATGACCGAAAGCAAAAATAACAAAAAGGGTAAAAGAAGTTAACCTTAACGAGACGTTCATACGCAGTGCTTCGGGCACACTCCCTCCTTGTGGCAGACCAGAATTTCTTGAGAAAGGTGGCGCGTATCGCCAAAACAGCTTCATTGAAAAACTCCTTCTTGTCAGGATTCAAAGCCAAAGGAAATTTAAAGTCCCTTCTCAAAAAGCCCTTGTAGTGAGAGCACCCTTCATCTGCTAGCATCTTAAAGGCATTTGTGATGCATGTTCGAGCAGCATAATCACCCACTCTGGACAAGACATCCGGTAAAGACTTGAACTCGTCATCCAGCCATTCAAAAAGCTTCCCAAGGTTAAAATCATCAAAAGGGAAGGGCAGCGGCTCAGCTCCATACTGCTTCAGAGCAGCTTCGTATTCAATAAAAATGCTAGAGCTGCGGCTGAGTATCTCAGAATCCAAGCTATCTTTATCAGCCTTAAGCTGCCCCACTTGAGACTTAAGCTGGCTGGCCTCAGATATGAGAGATTCTTCAAGTCAACAGCAACAAGAAGCTCCTTCTTGTATTTCTCGGCATCTGACGTTGCCTTTTCCTTATCAACTTCGAGAGATTTTATTTGATTCTTCAATTCATACTCTAAAGTGGAAGCCTCGACCAATTTATTACGAAGCCCCTCGATAGTCTGAACATTGAGATCACGGGTAGATTCCAGCGAAGAGACTTTGTGCTTGAGCGAAGCAATCTCTGATGTGGCGGACTCCCGCACAAGTTGAAGCTGTTCTTTTTCATTCTCCAAAGATTTCCTAAGCTGAAGGAAGCTCTCGCGCTCTTTCCTTAAAGTTTCAAGCTCAGCCCGCTCGTTCTCAACATCGTTGAGACGAAGCGGAAGGCGAGCGAACAGCTCCTGCATGGACATCATAGACTAAAACAAGAAAAGCATAAGTATCAAAAAAGTTAAATAACAAACTCGAAAATGAAGCAGAAGGAACAAACCTGAATACTGCCGCTAAGACTCGAGATTGAAAGGGTGTCCAAATCCAAAGATTTGACACGAGTCTCAAGCTCTGAAAAGAAAAACAAGATTAAGACAAAAAACAAAACTCAATTAGCTTAGTGTGAAAGAACAGTCAAAAGTGCTACCTTCTGGAGCAACAATGGGAATGTCATTTGGAGGGCGAAACCTGCTCTGCCGAAGGCGATCTGCGATGGGGCCATACCCAATAAAACTCGCGCCTGAGGAAAAAGAATCAACTAATCAACAAAACAAAAAGACAATGAGACAAAAGATGGCAAGAAGCAGTCAAGCAAAATGTACCTCCTGTCCCAGAAGCTGGCTTCGTCCGAATCGAGTCAATGCCAATAGAAGGGGCAGGGAGTCCGGCATCAGTAGGGTTAGCCAAATCAACTGGCGAAGCAGTTGCTGGACTCAACAAATCGCCCGAACCCTGCCCAATCTCAGGGGCAGAAGCTGGCTGTGGAAGCTTCTCAATGTTAGCAAGTGAAGAAGTAGAAGCCGGCTGCAAAAGCTCCTCAGAAATCGGAAGGGACTTGGCCGCTGCACCAGCCAACAAGTCCAAGGACGTTGGCTGGAACTGAGCGGATGATACTTCAGGATCAGCAAAAGCAAAATCTTTCGTCTCATCCTCCCTCAGAAGACGGCTGTAACTCACTTCTTCCTCTTCGTCGTCAATGCATCCAGGTAGGCGCTCACGACGAAGAGGTGCAACTAGGGATGGCAATGGGCATGAAATATCCGCGTGCCCGCGGATAGTAAACCCGGTGGGCGCGGATATGGGTCTTGGGTTGTGCCCGCGGGCACGGGTGCGGGCACGAACCTAGACCCAGAGGATATCTCTTCGCGGGCAGAGAAAAATGGTATCCGCACCCGCAAATCCGCGAGACCCGCTCCAATATCCCTGACAGGTGGGACCCAGACATACATACTATATATATACTGAGGTTAGGGTTTCATTCTCATCTCACCACTCGTTTCTTTTCCCCTCCCTCGCCGCCACTCGCACGGGCGCACGGGCGCATTCGCTCGGCCCCCCGCGCCCTTGCCCTCCCCTCCCGATCCAGCCCCCTTGCCTGCCCCCCTCCCCTCCCGAATCCCGATCTAGAGGGCGAAGAGCCGAAGACGGAGCGCGACGCGTAGCGTGCCGCTCGCCGCCATCTCCCCGCTGAGCCTCCGCCGCAGTCTCCCCATCGACCGTCGCCACACGCCAGCAGGAGCCCCCGTCCGGAACTCCGGATCCCGCCGTCGCCACTCGCTGGCCTGAAGCCCCGCCGAGCCCGGAGCCCCCCTGCTCGTCGCTGACTGCTGCCCTGTCCCTGCAGGTATTTCTTCCTCCCTGTCCGCTGTACTCTGTCTCTGATGTGGATCTGCCGCTGCCCATCGATGCATATGGCTTGTTATGCACTGATCTAGATCTGCGCATGAATGTGTGTCCTTCTTATGCACTGATCTTTCGTAGGCTGTAGTAATAGGCTAATAGCATTGTTAGTTGTGTTAGTGCACTGATGAAGTGATTTGCACTTGTTAATTTTACTTTGCAGCTGCAATGGCCAGTAGTTCCAAAGTGCCGGCCTTCCAAGCATTGAGGAAGAAATGAAGGTTGAAGTCTTGAAGATTCTTGCATCACTACTGCTGATGATTCTGACTAATGGTGTGGCTGTATCATGTATGCATTAGTGTAACTGTGTGAGACTCGAGAGTTGAGGATGGGATGTATCAATGTGTTCCTGTATCTTTGTCAGACTTGTTCATTTGCTTTGCTTGTTCAGAGATTGTTGTTGAGACATATGCACTGCTGATGTGAATATAAATATGTGATTTACTGTGGAGAGCTTGAGCTTGCGGGCACACGGATTTGCCCGCGGGCATGGTATATCCGCGGGTCGCGGGCGCGGACGTGGCTTTGTGCCCGTGGCAGGTCGCGGGCGTGGGCGCGGGCACGGATTTTTGCTTGCGGGCGTGGATATGTATAGACAGTATCCGCGCGGATTTTGCCCGTTGCCATCTCTAGGTGCAACAACGGCTTTAACTGAAAAAAGACAAAAATAAATAACTAAAGCGAAGCTAAAAACAAAAAGATAAGGTATACAAGAAGCAAACCTCCAGAAGAGGGCACATCAACTGTTGCGGAAGCTGCAGGATCAACTTCCATAGCTGTGGCGGTGGTAGGCACTTCTGCAGCCGAAGCAATGGGACGAGGAGGAGCGCTGGAAAGCGGAACAACGGGAAGAGCTTTCGCAAGTTTTTGACGTTTGGAAGTCTCCAAGGAAGAAGTACGCTTGGAAGTCTCCAAAGTGGAAGCAACTCGTTTTTTCGAGGCAACCACCTTTGAGGTGTATCCTCGGCCTTGGCTCCCGCCCCGGCTGGAGGGGGCTCCGGTTTTGCTGCCCCCAGCTTCGTCACCGCCCTCGTCTGATTGACCGCTTCCACGGCCTCCGCCGCGACCTTTCCTCTCACGACCTCGACCCGGCTTCGTGGGAACCAAGCTGGGATGATCTTCAGCAGAAAACTTCTTCGATGGTTTGGCTGGTGTGGGATATGGGTACCCCTGGGCCCACTACTGACCGGATATGTAGTCGGCCTGGGCCCATGTCTGACAAAGATGTGGGCCGACCCCATGCCGGCCCATGAGGATCCCCCGACTTGATGGACAAGACTGGTGATGACTTAGCTTGCAAGGCACGCCGACTCAAATTAGTTTCCTTGTTGTAGCCGAATAAAAATAGGAAACCGACTTGTAAACCCTAGGCCGCCGGCCTATATAAGGTGGCCTAGGGCGACCCCCCTTAGACATCTGAACCCCTCCCATCTACATCTTCATCTCATCCTCGCCCATTGTAACCCCAAACTCGTCGTTGTTCCCCGGAACCTCGCCGAGCACAGCAATACAAGACCCCCGAGCACAGGACGTAGGGTATTATACCTCCGGGTAGCCCGAACCTGTATAATCCCTGTGTTCCTGTGTTACCTCGAGTTCCCTAGTCCAGCGATCTCCCTTTGCCCACAAATCAACCATCTGGGTACCCCCGGGTGGACTGCCGGTCAATAGATCCGACAGTTGGCGCGCCAGGTAGGGGTGATCGTCGGGCAATAAAGCTAGCTCGATGGCAGACTAATCTACAAGAAAATTCCATCTGTGCTGGCATCGACTAGACCTACGCCGCGGCGGCGGCTTCTCTCGGTGTCAACCGGCTCCGTGCCGTTCGGATTCGCTTTGGATGGAAGAGCACGGGGTTATCCCGTACATGCAAGGAATATCTGCGCCACCACATGAACAGGGAAGATTATTTCTATTTTTATTTCTTTCTTTGCTTATGTTAAATCCGTTGTGCCCTGATTTTAGACTTGGCTTAACAAAAGGATTGTACTATTCTAATCGTATCTTTCTTTCCTTTAATCATGAGCCACGGTCGCTACTTGCGGCCTTGCGGGAGATGGATGCGGCCGGGCGCTACCGTGGCTGTCAACATGCCCATCATGTTCACGATCAGGACGATGCCACGACGGGATTCTCAGTCTACTCCTCCACGACGTCCACGAGGCCAAGTCGAACCACGTCTTCAGCATCGAACCGCGTACATCCTCCACGCACAGATGCCACGCGCCCTAGCTGCTTCGTACATGTGCCTCGCGGAGCACGACAGTGCCAAACTCGGCAGGCGCCCACCGCCAGGTGTAAAATTGGTCAGCATCCTAAAAGGCCGAGTTCGCCCTGCTGCGACAAGTCGGCTTCATCGACAACCTCGTCTGTCCAAACACCACGCTCACGTAGGAGCGCCACGATGATTCTCTGACTCGATTATGAATCAAGCTAAGTATTATTTTTAATTAAATATGTTACGGTTTCTACATACTCTGGTATGCCTCGGCTCTCCCGTGCCTCCGGGCCTTTCGCCGACCACTTCGGTCATGATCCGACTGCTTATACAGCCTGGTCCGTCCAGCCTGCACCTCACGGGTGCCCAGCTCATGCTGTTGTAATTTTTTAACACGGCGCGCTGCTCTAGCGCTCGGGAGAGTCCCCGCCGACTCTGACTTCTAAGTCCCTGCCCGACCCTATGTCCCTCTAGTAATTCCTGGGTTAACCTGTGTGGTTCAAGTCCCCAATCGTGAAACCTTGAGCTCCGTGCTCAACCCGCGCGCCCCCTACACCTAAGCCTCCCTGCCGAGCAGTGTAGCAGGGTAAGCCGTCCTCTCCGTGAGCAGTGGTCAGCGGGTAAAAAAGGTGCTTAGCGACACAAGGCAAGGGCCGCACGGCGTCCTACTCGGTGTTTTTGCTAGAGGGAAGGGGTTTTACACATATGCACAATGCATTCACAGACCTGTTTCTGCTACGACCTTACGACAAACATTGTTTACCATTCAGATTATTGAATATTATGCTACATAATATTTGCACTGTCTTCATACAGCTCAGGCATTACTCAGTGTATTTCGACCGACTCGGCTAGCTCCCATGCTCGGGGCTGGCGCGGGCCGACCACTCGGCGCGTCTCCTACCACCCGGCCGACCTCCCAGCTCGGGGACTGGGTGCAGGAGGTGACTCGGCGACTTGCTCGGCTCCCAGACTTGGGGGCTGGGCGCTACAGACGACGACTCGACGTGCTTCCCGTCGTCCAGCCGACCTCTCTGGCTCGGGCGGGAGGCAACTTGGTGGCTTGTCCAGTTCCCAGGCTCGGGGACTGGGCATTACGACTTCGATCGGTGCAGTTCTTCGACTCGACCAGCCCCCACGCTGGGGGACTGGGCGCTTCAACTATGGTTAACGGGTCTCCGCGACACGGCCAACCCCGACGCTCGGGGACTCGGCGCTACGACTCTGGTCGGCAGGTCTCCGCGACTCGGCCAGTCCCGACGCTCGGGGACTCGGCGCTACGACTTTGGTCGGCAGGTCTTCGCGACTCGGCCAGCCCCAACGCTCGTGGACTCGGCGCTCCGACTCTGGTCAACAGGTCTCCGCGACTCGGCCAGCCTCGACGCTCGGGGACTCGGCGTTCTGACTCCGGCGAACAGGTCTCCGTGACTAGGCGGGCCCCCACGCTCGGGGACTGGGCACCACGATTTTGGGACAAGCTCCTCTCTTCGGGGCGCCAGACCGCCCTATCTTCTAGGCGGCCTGTCTGCCTCGAAGCTCGGATGATTCTTCTTACTTGACCATTAGCCCGACTTTTCAAGTCGGCCTAATGCTCGGGGACTACTCCATATGGAGGGCTCCTTGCGTCGCCCTCCATATGCCCCATCAGGATGTGTTCACTTTTTCCAAGTGGTGCAGCTCCTCGGTACCCGACTCGGCCACGACTCGGCGCTACGCCACTCGGGGCTCCGCCCCCGGGTCTGTCCAGGGTCATCCCCGGATGCCCTGCGGTCTTCTTTTTTGAGCACCGCCCACCCTTGTGTCGGCCTGCCGACCAAGATGCTTCAGCCGACTGCGAAGGCTTCGCTTCTTCATCAGCACTCCGACACGCGCCTGCACGTTGCTCGGGGACTTGTGGGATATGGGTACCCCTGGGCCCACTACTGATCGGATATGTAGTCAGCCTGGGCCCACATCTGACAAAGATGTGGGCCGACCCCATGCCGGCCCACGAGGATCCCCCGACTTGATGGACAAGACTGGTGATGACTTAGCTTGCAAGGCACGCCGACTCAGATTAGTTTCCTTGTTGTAGCCGAATAAAAATAGGAAACCGACTTGTAAACCCTAGGCCGCCGGCCTATATAAGGTGGCCTAGGGCGACCCCCCTTAGACATCTGAACCCCTCCCATCTACATCTTCATCTCATCCTCGCCCATTGTAACCCCAAACTCGTCGTTGTTCCCCAGAACCTCGCCGAGCACAGCAATACAAGACCCCCGAGCACAGGACGTAGGGTATTATACCTCCGGGTAGCCCGAACCTATATAATCCCTATGTTCCTATGTTACCTCGAGTTCCCAAGTCCAGCGATCTCCCTTTGCCTACAAATCAACCATCTGGGTACCCCCGGGTGGACTGCCGGTCAATAGATCCGACAGCTGGAGCAGAACGTTGAGGGTAATTAACCTTCATCTCGTCAAACACTCTATTAAGCCGAACTCCATCCACCAAAGCCAAACAGCTTTCATGCTCTTTGGAAGTGTATTTCCCACAAATAATTTCAGCCATCAACTCGATAGACTGAACGAAAGCAAAATCAGACATGTTCTCTGGCTTCTTCACCCCAAACTTGGGAAAACAAACATGAGGAATCCCTCTATAGAGCCTTGTCTCAACTGCAAATGGCTTCCATTTCGCAGATAAAATGTTAACCCCAACAGCAAGTCCCTTCTCGATCAAGTCCCGGCTGCTAGAGACTCGGCTGGCTTTGAAAAAGGCGCTTTCACAGCGATCGAAGCCGGGGGCATTCTTGTTGAATGGAGGGCAGGCAACAAGATCACAAGTCCCAATAGAACTGTGCAGAGGAAAGGATATCTGTTTTGTTCCATCCTCTAACACAGTTTCTAGCGCTGGCACCTTGACATAAAGCCAATAGTTTTTCCAATTTTTGTCCCAGGTGTTTTTCTGGCAAAAGGTAAGTTCTACCTTCTGCATTTCGGTTTGCCTCCATCGCGCACAAAAGGTAACACTGCCATAGTCCGGCTCGTATTCAAACCCATCAATATTAACACTCTTTATTTGGCGATGCCCTTCAAAGTAGCGGACGAAGCAATCCGCATTAACATCTGATGCATTCATTTTTATGGCCCAAAAGAAGCGAAGCAAGTGAGTGATAGCATTGGGGGTGAGATGATGGAACTGCAAGCCGAACCTCCCAAGAATATCAGCAATTATATTGTCTACGGGCATCCGAAGCCCAGCGCAGAAGAACTCCTTGAACACTACAGCTTCGTCCGGATGGGGTGTCGGGGTAGTCTCTGTGCCAGGGGCTCGTCCTTGACCGGCCTCAAAATACCCCTTTTCCTCGTAGAAGCGAATTAGCTCAGGGGTAACAAAGGACTTACCAAAGACAGTGGTCTTTGGCTCCTTCCGATAATCCAAAAGTTCCGACACATCGGCTTCTACACCATCGAGGGCATCACCTGCCATAGACTCGGCATCCTCTGTGTCATCGCCTTCGGCAGCCTCAACCTCCCCGGCAGGACCCTTGCCCCTATCATCAATATCCATGGCAATTTCTGCTTCGGGGGCTACGACCGCTTTGACCTCAAGCTCCTGAGCAAAGGCTTCAGCTTCGGCTGTATTCATGTCAACAGCGTCCGAATTGTCTCCGGAATCGGAGTCAATCAAACGAGCGGTTTGCTTTGTGCGAGCCGCTAGAACAAAAAACAATAAGCAAACGAAATAGCTAAAGACAGAAAAGCAAAAACGGAGGAAATCAAATAGTACAAAAAGCAAAAAACTTACTTGCGACAAGAAGAAAAGCCAAAACTTGAGTTCAAGAGCTTTCAAACCAGGCGAAAGTGTCAAACACAAGCTAAGTGAGAAAATTGCAAAGCGAAGCAAGTGAAATTCTACCCCCCCTTCGGTCCTATTTATAGGGCAGAAAAATCTGACCGTTTAAAATCTCGAAAAACAAGCCAGCGCTTTAAATTCAAAAAAACCGAAGCAAAGTTACGGCAACGGTACAAAAATTCGACCGTTAAGAAACACAAAAAACCAATGGAGAAAAGATCAAAATAACAAACGAAGCAAAATCAATCAAAAAATATAAAGAAAAAAAAAATCACTGAGGGGCTTTCTCCAACAAGGAGGAGGCGTTTCTCGGGCTGGCAAGCAATCCAATGTTCGTGGAGCTCGGCCTATTGAAGAAAGCCCTCATCCTCGAGGGGCTACTGTTGGGGATTTAGCCTGCCAACAAACGCCTTCAACTTGTTTTGCTCTGTTTTTGCACGCAAAAGACGACGACTGACAAAGGAGAAGAAGCCAATCGCATTCTTCTGCTTGATGAGTTCTTAATTCGGCTTCTTCCATAGAAATAAGCCAAAGTCAATTGGCTTTGGTTGGTGTACCAAGCCATGTACCATAATGGCGTTATCTAAACTGAGTTAGAAGCCAATATAATGAAGGGATGATACTGTTGAATGCCAAAAGTTATGATGGAGTCATTGGCTAGCTTTGGTTTGCTAAATATTGCAGGTTCTTGGAGGAGCCATTGGATTTTGGTCGCCAAGAGACGGCTTCGGATCGTCCTGACTTGCAAGAAGCCGAATCGAGGAGCTACAAAGCTCCCTTCAGCTGGCGAAGCAAGCTTGGACCAAGTCCAACAAGACCAAGTCCAAGCCAAGTCAAACACGGGATCACCAGTCTACGCATTCACATTGGGAGGAGTAAATGTACCAAAGTGTCCCTGGGCTATTTGTATTGTATAGTCTAGAGGATGATGCCTGGCTATTTGTTGTATAGTCTAGAGGATGATGCCTGATTCCCAGGGGTACAATGGGCATGTAAAGACCCTTGGTCTCCCTATAAAAGGAGGTCCACCCCCCACATGTAAAGGTTGTTGATTCCCGAGAACACTGTTGATAAGGTGATATTTTATTGCTTGTCCCTGTTGCTCAGTTTCAACCGTTGCTTGGGTTCATTGGCTTCGGCTACTATCCCAACAATGAATAACCAACAAGAAAACCAACATCACATCTACTTTCAAACTTGCCTAGGTGCTTTCTCTTTTTGAAAATGTAGCACTTACAACCAAACACCCGGAAGTAGGAGATGTTGGGCTTCCTCCCAATGAGAAGCTCATAGGGCGTCTTCTCCAAGAAGCGGTGAAGGTAGACGCGGTTGGAAGCATGGCATGCCGTGTTGATAGCTTTCCGCCCAAAACCTTTGCGGGATGCCATAGTCATCCAACATGGCCCTTGCTAGAGTGATCAAGGTCTTGTTCTTCCTTTCAACAACACCATTTTGTTGCGGCGTGTAGGTGGATGAGAACTCATGCTTGATGCCGCCTTCATTGCAAAATTCTTCAACTTGGGTGTTCTTGAACTCGGAGCCGTTGTCGCTTCGGACCTTGACCAATGTAGACTTGAATTCCACTTGTGCTCTCTTGGTGAAGTTCTTGAATATGACGGCCATCTTGCTCTTGTCATCTAGAAAGAAAGTCCATGTATATCTAGAATAATCATCAACAATGACAAGGCAATATAGATTACCACCAAGGCTCTTGTAGGTAGTTGGGCCGAAGAGGTCCATGTGAAGAAGCTCAAGTGGTTGGGTCGTTGACATGTACGCCTTCATGGGATGTGAAGTTGCAAATTTCTTGCCGGCTTGACATGCACTAATGGCTTGTTCTTCTCAAACTTCACATCCTCCACACCAACCACCATTCCTCTCTTGAAAGTTTTCTTGAGTTGGCTCATTCCAATGTGAGCAATGCGCCTATGCCAAAGCCAACCCTTGGAACTCTTGGTGAAGAGGCATGTTGACAACCTAGCATCATTAGAAGAGAAATCCACAAGATAGATGTTGCCATGTCGAAAGCCTTTGAAGATATCATTTTTATGTTTCTTGCTTGACACGACAACATCGGTATCGCTAAATGTGCAAGTTAGTCCAAGGTCACAAAGTTGAGCTATTGAAAGTAAATTATAACTAAGAGACTCTACATGCAAGACATTAGAAATAGAAAAATCATTAGAAATTGCAATCTTACCCAAACCTACCACTTTGCCTTTTGAATTGTCACCAAATGTTACTTGCTCATGATCTCCCACATCTTCATCTAGTGAGGTGAACATCTTTACATAGCCGGTCATATGTTGTGTACATCCACTATCTAGCACCCAATGGTTGCCGCCGGCTTTGTAGTTCACTTACACATAGGAGATTAAGCTTGAGGTTTGGGAACCCAAGCATATTTGGGTCCACAAATTTTAGAACAAAGAGACTTAGGAACCCAAAGTTGCTTAGGATATGTGCCCTTGGGTGGAAGGGTCAAGAACTTGGCCTTCACCTTCCCATCTATCTTATGAACACCCAACCAAAAATGATGTTTATTATAAGCGCAACTATAGTTAGGTGGTAAGATAGGGAGGGGTTTAGTAGGTGAAGGGCACTCCCTTGTATCATGGCCTTTTTGCTTGCAAAGTTGGCAATAGGGCCCTTCTTCTTCATTGAAGCACCCATCAAGTTGAAATGATCTTGGGGGATTTGGCCTTTCTTTCAAGAAGAATTTACCAAGACCATTCCTACCATGTTGCTTCATGTTGTGGAAGAGGATTTCATTAAGGTGGCCCTTTCCCTTGACCATGACATCCAACCCGGTGGCAATGCTTGCAAGTTCTTCCTCAATTTGTTTCCTATCAAGGTTAGCACAAGAAGAAGCATGGTTTGATGGCAAAGGCACTTCTATGAGATCATCACAAGATGTAGATGCATTGACCTTAACACAATCATTCTTACCATATTCTTGCATGTTAGGGTCAATGGCATCATAAGCAAACTCAAGCTCTTGATGTTTCATCTCTAGGTTCATGAGATCAATCTTAAGCTTTCTATTGTGAGCCTCAATAGCCTTGTTAACCTCAATGTTTTTCTCATATTCAATGAGTAATTCATTGTGCTTAATAAGGAGAGTGTTATGTTCATCTCTAAGTGACTTGTTAGACACAACAAGAGTTTCATGAGATTCAATAAGAGTGTTGTGTTTAGCAAGTAACTCATCATTGGAAAGCTTAATCTTGACATAGGAACCTTCAAGAGTTTTAAGTTTGGTTCTTTGCATCTTGATCATTTCGGTGTACTCATCAAGAAGTGTCTTAATCTCATTAGGTGAGAGTTCATCATCACTATCACTTGATTCATCATCACTCACCTTGGTGTTACCTTTTGCCATGAGGCACATAGGAGGTGGAGGAAGAGGAGGTTCATCATCTTCTTCATGCTTGATGGCAAGCCCGGCGAATCCCTTCTCTTCCTCTTCATCACTTGAATCTTCACTTGAGCTTTCACCTCCGGAGACCCATTCTCCAACAATGTAGGCCTTGTTCTTGCCTTTCTTGAAGAGCTTTCTCTTGGCCTTGTCAGAGACCTTCTTCTTGTACTCATCATCATCTTTTCCCTCCTTGTTCTTCATCTTGCACTTGTCGGGCTTGGGACAATCATAGGAGAGATGATTGTACTCTCCACAATTATAGCACTTCTTGTTCCCATCCCTTGAGCGGAACTTGTTCTTCTTAGGGTCATAGTTGTAGCCCTTCTTGTTAACCTTGGAGAGGAGCTTGGTTGTCTTCCTCATGATGAGAGCTAGCTTGATATCTTCTTCATCATCATCATCTTCACTCTCACTTGATGATTTTTGGACAACAACCATCTTGCTCTTCTTCTTGCTTGATGATGATTCCTTCTTGGCCTTGAGGGCAAGATCATTGTTGGTGGAGGTAGAGTCTTCCACACCCACACCCATCATGAAAATTTCATGAGAGCGAATCTTGCCAATCACTTCCGCCACTTCAAGCGTGTCAAGATCATTCTCAAAGAGTAGGGAGGTGATGATGTTGTAGTCGGGCTTGTGAAGAGCTTGCAATATGTTCCGGATGATTGCACCTTGAGACAAATTAGCAATGTTAAGTGCATTTATATCCTCAATGATAACATTCATCCTAGTAAACATTTGTTCTACATTCTCTTTGGGAAGCATGGTGAACTTCTTGAGCTTAGCACTAAGGAATTGGTACTTCTCCTCACGGATTTTCTTAGATCCGACATTACTCTTCTCTAGAAAATCCCACACCTCATGGGCAGTTTTCTTAGTGTACACTTGGGAGAAGATGTCACCGGACAAGCACTCAAAGATGGCATTTTTGGTAGTGGCATTCCATGCGGCTTGATCTAGAGTGGGTGTATCCGGTAAAGGCTTAATGGCAACCGCTAAGGCAATGGGAGAAAGTGCCTCCAAGTAGCA